>CAUYRH010080027.1:0-17316 GCA_963574655.1 Perodicticus potto | reverse complement strand
ATTGTGGTACATGTATACTATGGAATACTATGCAGCCTTAAAGAAAGATGGAGACTTTACCTCTTTCATGTTTACATGGATGGAGCTGGAACACATTCTTCTTAGCAAAGTATCTCAAGAATGGAAGAAAAAGTATCCAATGTATGCAGCCTTACTGTGAAGCTAATTTATAGCTTTCATATGAAGGCTATAACCCAATTATAGCACAAGAAGATGGAGAAAGACTTGTTTTTTTCTTTTATGTGGTGATGTAGTTGTTTATATGTTGGTTTCATATATGTTGGTAAGGGAGGGAAGGGGGAGGGTGGGTAGAGAGAGGGTAAATGGTGGGATCGCACTTATGGTGCATCTTAGAAGGGACAGGTGAAACCTACTAAATGCAGAACACAAATGTTTTCACACAATAAATGAGAAAATCCCATGAAGGTTATGTTGAACAGTTGGATGAAAATATTTCAGATTGTATATGAAGTGTGTACACTGTACCCCATGATTGCACTAATGTACAGCTATGATTTAATAAAAAATGAAAATTAAAAAAAAGAAAGAAAGAAAGAAATGAAAACAAGGTAACCTAGACATTTGTACCCTCAAATTAATCTGAAATTTTAAAAAATCAAAAAGATTCTGGGTAAAATGAAAACAAAAGAAACCTCAAGAGTTTCTAGAGGCACATGTGTCACCTTACTTGAAGATAAACATTCAGTCTTTGAAACACATGCATTTACACTGTGCTTCCCAACCAGGGGAGAGGAAGACCGTAAATACTCCAGAGGAATTCTCCCTTTAAATCTTATTTTTGTAGAATCTTAATTTTTCTAGATTACAACGATTTGTATCATTGGCCCTTAATTAGATGTTTTACTTAGTTAAAATAGGCTTAATTGCATTTAGGCAACATAAATAATAGCATCAATTCATAATATCAACTTACTTTTTTGCAAGAATATGGGGAAGATAAATTTTATTTCATATATCACTCCATCACTACTTTTTGGCTAAGATTAAATTTAATATTTCACATCACTTTATTTTCTTATTTTGATAGATTTAGAAGGTACAAGAGATTTGTTGTTACATGGATAAATTATACAAAGCTGAAGTCAGGGCTTTTACCCTAGTGTCACTAGAATTGTGTATATTGTAACCATAGATAGATTTTTATCCCTTCCCCCTTTCCCAAGCTTCCTCATTCCCAGTTTTCCCCGTTCATTACCCCACTTTATGACCATGTATATACTCTGCACTTAGCTCCCATTTATAAGGGAGAACATGAGGTGTTTGGTTTTCCATTGCTGAAGTACTTGACTTAGAATAATGATCTCCAGTCTCATCTGAGTTCCTCAAAACACATTATTTCATTCTTTTTTGTGGCTAAGTAGCACTCACGGATACATATGTCACATGGTTTTATACACTCGTGAATTGAGGGACAATTAGGTTGGTTCCACATCTTTGCAATTATGATTTGTAGTGTAATAAGCATTTGGGTGCTTGTATTATCTTTTTTACAAAATGACTTCTTCTCTTTTGGCCAGACACCTTATAGTGGGATTGCTGCACTGAACAGCAGGTTTTTAGTTCTTTGAGAAATCTCCATACTGTTTTCCATAGAGGTGATGCTACTTTACTTCCCACCGACATCGCATAAGCATTCATTTTTCACTGTATGTGCACCAACATTTATTGCTTTTTAACTTTTTAGTGATGCCCATTAAGACCAGGGTAAGGTAGTATCTCACTGTGCTTTTGATTTGCATTTCCCTGATGATTAGTGATGTTGAGCCTATTTGCATGTTTATTGCCCATTCGTATATCTTCTTTTGAAAAAGAAATCCGTGCATGTCTTTGCCCACTTTTTGATGGCTTTATTTTGCTTTTTATATACCTATCTTTTCACCACCTCTTTCCTAACTCAGATTCTTTACACAGACTGTTCCTTCTGCCTGAAAGTTTTCCCCCATGGTCTGTGCTTTCTTAAATTTGACACATCCTTAAAGTCTCAGTTTAAATTCCCTACGCTCCCAAACTAATTAACAGTCTCTCCTAATGTCCTGCATTTTTCCCTTACTGAAGTTATTGCAATTTTATATTTATTTTAGTAATGTATTCTTCAATCTATTTTCTCTATTGGAATTCGAATCATTATGTAGCAGGAATCGTGGGGTTTTTGTTCATGGTTATGGTCTCAGTGTCTGCAGCTGTGTGCAACCTTTATTATGGACATAATCAATAGATGATAAAGCATGGAGAAAGAAAGGGACCTGATACTGAAATCTTTATTTCCACTTAATAATTTTGTGTTTTATTACCCAATTTTTGCTACTTAAGAGTGTCTATTTTTAGAATTATTCAGAATAATTATTATAAAACAGCTTGCTCTTTATTGTAATTAAGTGATGACTTTCAAGACTTTTGAGCTATTTAGAGCTGCAGTTGACTGTTATTACTCTCCTGACTTCTGTCCTGTTATTGCAGCTGTCTGGAGAGCTTCCCATCTTCAGTACGTGCTAGTGGCTTTGTTATTAGACACAATCAGCTGAACCATGATCTCGAATTGTCACTCTCACCCCAAACACACAGGTAATGTATAGAATTTTCCTCAACTGCTTTTTTCATTGTGACTTGTGGTTTTATTTTTAATTGTTCCAATGTTTTGCCTTTAAATATTTCTTGTTGGACAATGTTTTACATAACTGTGAGTTCTTGTTGTCTGACTCATGAGAACATGCTACATTATTGTAATTGTCCTGTATTATTTTCAGATTGAAGATACTAATGTTTAAATTCCAAAAAGTCCATCTAAAAGGACATAAGAGGAACAGCTGGCATAATTGGTTCAAAAAGCACCCCATATATACTAGATCTATGAGCACTATAAACTTACTTAATTCTCTGACTTTGAGTATATTTTCTGTAAATTAAGGACAATAATATTTAATTCACAAGGAAATGGAAATTAAAAGTTTGAGATTTAATAGTTGCTCAATGAATATTAATTCTTTTCTGAATTATATGGGCTTAAAAATATTTAAGATATGAGAGGGGAGGGCTACAGGTCCAAGTTTACTTTGGAAATATCTAAATTAGCAGTTAAAACAGTATATTCAGTCAGCAGGCTCTTTTTATCTTTCTAGTGCTTCTGCTGGAGATATTTTTAATGAGCATGTTTTAGACATTACAAAAGTGAAATTAAGGCAGTAAATCCTTCATTCAGTGCAGCTCAACGAATATGCTTTGAGTGCCCAGTAACTTGAAGGCTCTGAACTAAGTACAGAGGAGGCTGAGCATCTGAATAAGCCCGAGTCTCAGGCCTGTAACATGGCAAGAACGAATCACTTACAAGGGCAAGAATGGAAAAGAAGTCTATTACAGAGTTGTTGCAGAGCACTGTAATCGCATGCAAGGGCACTGAAGAAGTGGGGAGAGAGAGCAGCATAAAGAAAAGGGAAACGTCGCAAGATGCTGGGAACCTTGCACACAGGATTCTATAGGTTTCCATGGAAACAGTTAGACTTGAATGCATGGGTGCATAAGACAGTCTTACCAGGTGCCTGTTATTGGTTTGGAGAAGGGGAAAATTACATTTCCATGACAGTTACAGATTAGCTGAGCAAGTAGCTTTCCAGAGTGATGTACTTGCAAAAAACAGATAAGCACTGTCCAGAGCAAAAATGTTTGCATTCTCTAGTGCCAGCTGGGTAATTAGATCTTCCTTTAGAAAGGACCAGATTGAAGTTTGTACTTTCTGACCATTTTACCCAAGATAGCAGGATCTTCAACACAGAAGCAATTTTCTGGGGAAAAAAAAATCTCATAATATGTAGGTAGACACTGGGAGAGAAAATTGAAAGCGGGAGAGAAATTACTCCAAAGAGAACCATGAGGACATTTCTGAGGTTACTAAAATAAGACAAGGAGTAGAAGCGTGTATACACGTGGGAAGTTATGAAATATTTATAATAGCATTGAGAATTGAGGCATTTCACAGTGTAGTGGTGGAATGCTTTCTGTTGTGATTTGGGATTTAAGGAAGCAAAACCAGACCATCCATCACAGATCAAGAGGTGACAAAGAATGAAAAGAAAATTAGACAATAGAGCTGAAGAAATCTAGCTATCTCAGTATAGTGTGAGTTCAGAAAAGCATGGTTTAATAGCACACATTTTCAGGGACACAAAAGATAAAAAGTTATACTAGGTCCTTCTAATCAAGATATTTGTGTGTGTATGAAATAGGGCATGTGTATGTATATATAGAAATTATATACATATCAGAAATGGTATATATTCATACACTGCAGAAAAAATGTGTGTGCATTGCATTATACATGCACACACTATTTCTGGAAGATTATTTCTGCAATAATTGAGTAGTTAATTATTTATTGAATACTATTGGTATATTGACAAAAGGCAATATACATACACTGAACAATAAAAAAAATCAGAAGGTATTATCATGTAAAAATAAATTTTTGCAGCATAAATTAAAGTATTGTCATGTAAAAATAAATTTTTGTAACATACATTAAGCAAAATTAAGGATTTTTTAAAAATCTTAGGTCATGTTGAATATACAATACAGAAAAGAGAGGTTAATTGGAGAGATCTTCTGGAAGGTGATAAGTTTTGAGTCAGATTTCAAACATATATTTGGCCATGGGTTGGTAATGGGAACACAGAGATCATGTCCGTGTATAGAAACATCGTGTGAAAAACACAAGGAGGCCGTAGACTTGGAGGGACTTTGATGGTAAGCAGTAGATGTCACACAGAAGGACAAACATGCAAGTCAGCTGCAGGGAACTCTCGGCACTCGGTTGTTCCCATGCACAGACCTACTCAGTTACTGAAGTACCTGCACCTAGTTTGTTACCTTTCTGAGATGGCATCATTATTTCCATGGCTTTGGCTTTCCACATCAAAGTTCTGTTATAAAACCAAGAAGTCAGAGAAGCAGGAATCCAATGGGCTTAATTCTAATATGAAGCCAGTAGACGATGTCAAACCCACTTAAGAGAAAAACTGAAATCAATTCAAAGTGGGGGTGGAGGGAGCAGGCAGAGGGGAGGAAGGAGGATGGGTGCACGCCCACTTACAGGGCACAACATTAACCTGGACGGCACACCTCTTGGGGGCAGGGCACAATTATAAGAGGAACATGACATACAAATGCAAACATAACCTAATTCTTTGTACCCTGAATTAACCGGAAACAATGAAATAAAATGAAATATTCATAATTTGCAGAAAGAAAAAAAAAACAAAACAAGAAGTGTAGGTCCTAGAAGGAGCCTAGGTATAACCAGCCTTCAAACGTTTCTTGCTTTAAAAGAACAAATAACTCATGGAAGAAATGTAACAATATTACTACAAATAGGAATTTAGAAAAATTAGTGAAGTATCCAGCTGCATTATATAATTGCTATTTTTGTATGTTATCCTTTCCCTTCCATATTGAATAAAAAGGAAACAAACTAAATTAATAACATGAAAACCCACTTGATTCCTTTAGGCCTGTGCAAGGAAACAAGATATAGAAGTCCAATGTTAAGAATCAGAAGACCAAGGAGATGATAATTAAGCTCAGGCTCTCTGAAGCTGTACAGATAATAACATTGATTCCTGGCTGTGATGTTTACAAGCTGAGAGATCTTGGTCAAGTTATTCAATATTAATGTAAAATGAGGATAATGCCAGCAAACTCAAAAGGTTACTTATGAGGATAAACTAAGATTACACCAGACATGTAGCTGTATGTAAATATTAGCTCGATTGATAAATATTAAGCAATCACAAATAATTGTCAGTTAACATTTATTTTTAAATTTGATCCAAGGTTACAAGTTATTTGTCACATCCAGGAAGAAAAAAAAAGAAAAACAGCTGAACTATTTCCTGCCTTAATCATTTTAAAGTTAAATTATTTTAAAATCAAATGCACGGAGGCTCCAAAAAGTTCCTTCTTGCTCCCTTACCGTAATCCCCATTCCTACCAACAGCCCAGGGAAACCGCTAATCAGTTTTCTATCACTTTAAATGAGTTTTGTCTTTTCAATTACTTCATATAATTGGAAATAATGTGAACTGTTTTATGTCGAGCTTCTCTAACAGAGCATGATGTTTTGAAACTCATCCAAGTGATTGTATCAGTAATCTGTTCCTTTTCTTATTCCAATGTTTTTAAATACTATTACAATATGTGATATACCACAATTTGTTAATGATTTTCCTCTTCATGGAAATGTTGGGTTGTTTATTGTTCCTTAGTTTACAGCTATAATTATTAAAGCTGCTCGGAATATGTGTGTGCGACTCTTTGTGTGGATATGATGGTTCAGGTTACCGTGGTAAATATTTAGGAATATAGCATCGCCAGGTTGTATGGGCAGTATATGTTAACTTTACCTGTTTTCCATAAACCTTTTGCATTCCCACCAGCAATTTAGGAGCATTACTTCCTCTCCAACACTCGACGTTGTTTTTAATGGTAGCCATTTTACTGAGTGTGTAATCTGATTTTATTGTGATTTTCAACTTGTATTTATCTAAAATCTAGAGAAGTAAACATCATTTGTCTGTTGGCTATTTCCATCTTCTGTAGTGAAGCCTCTGTATAAGTCTTTGTCCATTTTTTTTTGTTATTGTTCATGTATGTAGTGAGTTGTAAAATTTCTTTATGTATTTTGGGTTCAAGACAGTTGTAAGTATTACAGATATTTTCTCCCAAGATGCAATTCACTGTTTTGAATTACTTAACAATGCTTTTGGAAGTTCAGAAGTTTCAATTTTGTTGAGGTCCAAATATAAATTTTTTAGCAATCTGTGCTTTTGGCTTAATATCTTTGATATTTTGCCATCTCAGTGTGGCAAAAGTTTCCTTGCTATCTTCACTTCTAGAAATTTGAATTTATGCAAATTTATTACATGTCTGAATACTTTTTATATGGTGCAAATGCTGTTAATGTATAATGTTCTTATTGAGTTTTTACCTTATGGATATCAAGTCAGTATTATTTTCTGGAAACACATTCCTTTCCACTGTGGAAATCAATTGAAAATATATGAGCATCTATTTTTGAGATATAAAGTCCTTTCTATCAATTTATATACCTGGATTACTCCAGCTTTCTAGTAAATCTTGAAATCAGGTGGAAATTCTCCAGCTTTCTTTTTCAGAATTTTTCTGCCTATGCTTTGTCCTTTGAATTTTTTTCAAATTTAGGATTAATATAAGGGTACATACAATAATGTTACATTGTTTAAATACTATCCTTTGATTTTTTTAATGTCATAATTATAAAAATCTTAATAATTTCTACAAAAATTCTCCTGTGAAATTCTGATTGACATTGTTGCTAAATCATAATGCACCTTCACATATTTTCCGCCCTCTACATTTCTGGCCGTTAGAGGCTTGACCATGTTTATATTTAATGCCTTTTTCATGACAGTATGTGTTGTGTTCTAGGTTTAGTTGTCCTGTTTTTATGATATCAGCAACTGTTTAGTTTCAATGCTTAGATCGAATAATTTACTGGAATTTTAAAATAGTAGTACTATAATTTTATTATTTTAAAAAATTGTCTTCAATCGACCTAAAATCATATGTATTTATTGAATAAAATATGATGGTTTAAAGTATATGTACAGTGTAGAATAGTTTAATCTAGATGATTAACAAACGCAATCATCACATGTTCAAGAATACACAATATCATTTCCTACTGTGTTATCATGCTTTGCAATAAATGTCTTTAAATTATGCTTCCTATCCCACTATGTAGCCTTTGACAGCATTTCCCCATGCCCCCGCTCCTGACCACCCAAGCCTTCAGTAACCACCACTCTACTCTCTCTTCTTCCATGAGATCAGGTTTATAGATTCCCACATAGGAGTGAGATTCTGCAATATTTGTCCTTCTCTACCTGGCTTAAAATTTCATTTATCCTACTGACCTCCAAGTTCATTTACATTGTTAACAATGATAGGAATTTCCTTTTTTAAAATTTTATTATGTTTATTTAAAATACTTTTATAAAGATATGTTTATCCTGATCTACTATTTGGTTACACAGTAATGCAGTTCGTAAAGAGAAGGCAGGAAAAAGACTTCATTGTTTTGCTTTTTGTACAATTTTCAAGATAAGAAATTATTTCCCTATTGTCTGCCAAAGGAAATCAATTAGACTTTTTAAAATTATGAGTTTATGCATTTCCATATATTTTGTTGGATTTAATAAGCCGAAAATATTATCCTTTTTGAAAAACTAATGTTATCTTCAGAAAATGGGAGCCTATAAAAGAGAAGTAATTTATAATAAAACATCATCTATTTCATAAGGTAAATTTAGGATAAAGTACAGAAAGATGTATGGAAGTAGTCAGAAATTTGCAGTGATACATAAAATTATTGAATTAACTCATCAAATATATTGAGTGACACAGGGACATGCATTAGGGAACCAAATATCACAAATAATATTTCTGTCAGAGTGTTACTTTTCTGAAATAGAAGTTTCTCTATTTACATAGAGTTGGTGTTTTCTAACCGCAGATATGTTTTTATTATTTATATGTCTAACAGTCTAATATATTAAAAATGTTCTAAATGCCAGTAGCACCTAAAATATATTGACAACCAAAATCGTTCCAATAAAATACCCTCTAAGAAAAGCCGTTATCCCCACTGGAAACCACTGCTATTTTTGAAGTGGGCATATTAATTTTCCTAACTTTCAACAACTTCTTACTGCAGTGGAGCATGTAATATTCTTTCTGGTGAAAACGCACCCTAATTCGTAACATGGGTGTTCAGCTTCTGTCTACTCCCCCTCTGAACGTGTTTCAGAATGAAAGTAGTCTAGATGATTCAGGGCACCTATGCCTTGTGAAATTTCTAATCCCGATTTGACATTTTCAGGTCAATTCCTCTTTGAACGTTAAGGATAAAGAAGCAGAGAACAATGGTTATTCTGAGAGTACATGACAGGACTATGCCAGCAAGACTCTTCTTCCTCCACGTGAGTGATGTTTGTAAGTCGCATCGTGTGTGCTGAGAGATGCCTACGTTACAAACAATTGCAGATGGTCTCTGGCAAGACAGCAGATAGAAAAGAGAAGCGATATGTTGATGAGAGTCAGTGAAAGCACACGGTAAATAACGACAAAAGTGCTCCCTGGAGTTTCTGATTATTTCTGCTTGAGACCTTGAATCCCAGACTTAGACCTTCTAGTGCTGAAAATTCACACTTTGCTTTTTCTACGTTTCATTCTGTCAATTCTTTGGATCGAAATCCCAGTGCTGGACAACACCATTATTATGCCAAATATCATCCTGGATGTGATGATTGTTATTTCACAATTCCCCCTATTGGGAATCACACATTTTCGGAAAGATAGAAATACAGAAAAAGGAACACATTAATATGCCTAGAAATGTAAGATTATTTTCTACATAGAATATTCCTGGCTACCTAAAATATTTTGATATCAGTATTATTTTTATACATATTTCTAATTCCATTTCTTCCTACTGTGCTACTCTTTTGTGTGGGTACTTATTTATTACATTGCTTGATTATCCTTGCTAATTCTCACTCCATGATTCCATATGTATTTCAGATTTTAATGGTTTTGAGGACAGAACACTATTTCTGTACTTGTGCACGTATGTGTGTGTTTATTAACCTAGTGGTATTCATACACATATTTAATTGCATGGGAGAGTTAAAAATAAGTGTCCATCTGTCTGTGAGTCTAAAGATAACTCCAAATTTATATGTACTGCAAAATAATTCTATCTTCTCAACTATATTTGAGTATCAATGCACATAAAATATTCCTATATTTGTATGTGGGTCCTATTTTCAGGAGTATGTGTCTATATACACATACACAAATATGAATGTGTAAATTAATATGCATAGGAATATCCATGTATAGGGATATCTAAGTTTGTAAAAATGTTTCTTTTCTCTCCTTATGTTTGTTGACATGTATGGATGTGCCATAATATGTGTACACATTTATGTTTAAGTTGCCTCGGGTGTTTCAAGCTTCTCTGTAGTTTCTTTGTACGTTTAGAGGAGTAATATACAGTTGTAGATAAAAGGAAAATAAGAACACTTTGTTATATCACATTCAGTTGTTTGCATGGTACTTTCACAAGCATCTATTTCTGTGTATCTGCGGCCAGTTGGTTAAATCCGCATTGAGTTGAGGTTTATTTATAGCTTTATTTTTAGATCTCATTTTATGTCTATATCTTAAAATATACAGCTTGCTCTCTTCCTTGTTCCAAGTTGGTCGATAAATAACTGTTGAAATTGTATGTACGCATTCAGGAAGAAAAATTATGAGCACTATGGGCTATATGGGAGGTGACTGCAAGAGTGTTTTCAAAGTTATACGGAAACAAGGGACTTACTGGGAGATAACAATCTCTAAAAAGATTTTGGCTCTCAAACCATTGCAGGATAATGTGGACGTTTCAATAAAACAAACGTAGAAATATGTTAGACATTAAACTGAGTTCCAGTTTTTTCAGGCTTTCCCCACATGCTCAAATATTCTGCTTCTTCAGAGAGAGCATATAGGACCTTAGAGTATTTATATTCATATTTTCAAAAAACCCACATTACTATGTCTGATCCGTTTACCTCCTATAATGGAAAACAGGAATGTATCTCTCTATATCAACCAAATCCCATTTCTTAATGACTTTTCTTGAAAAATATGATTTTACCCAAATATTCTGTTTATAATCATTCAATATTAATAACATTATAACCGAGCTAATGTTCTTCATAGTTGAACCAGGTGTTTTATATTATGTCTTTCATCTGTCTATTGCATAGTTTGCTATTTCCCTATTTATTCTTTTGGTATATTTTATATAATTTTAATGCAACCCCCAAATTGACAGAATTTTTAAATATTTTCTCAATATGTCCAAACTGCACTGGATAATACATTAGTTTTCTCTTTTTTTTCTCATAGAATAAAGATTATTCACTCATTTATGCTACCATTCATATTTTAAACACACATAAATGTGCACATAGGATAATGTGCTATCTTAAAATGCTATGGATAATACATTTCAAGCTCCTCAAAACACATTGACTTGGGGTTACTTGAAGGTGCTTCAGATTTACATGGCTACAAAAATCTCAGAGTAGAGATAAAAGGTTGTGTTACCTTCTGAAAATCTCAATAAGGAATAGTAGAAGGTCTTTATAAAGAAGGATTATATTAACGCACAAAGACAAAGAGAATGCCAGGACAGATAAGCAATAGAGGAGATTGCAACCCGATTTTGAAAGCAGAAAACAAAGACAGATAATGGGTAAAAGACAGTACTACTTTCAGGGAGCTGGGCAGTCAAAGGGGAATAAGGAGAGGTGTTTAAAGCCTGGCAAGTATTTTATATGTATATACACATACGACATAGAGTTACTTTTTTAAACAAAAATGCACAAACAGAAACATAGACTTAGATCAAATATATTCCTTACTCAATGTTTACTGTTAATAGCTCATTAATAACTTCATTTTAGTTTTCTTATTTTAATTGTTATTTATTAATAGGGAATACCTATAAACACAGTGCCCAGATTAAGAACTAAGATATTATTGATAGGGGCGGCACCTGTGGCTTAAAGGAGTAGGCCACCGGCCCCATATGCTGGAGGTGGTGGGTTCAAACCCAGCCCAGCAAAAAAAAAAGATATTATTGATAACTAACACCTACCTAGGTGCTCCTTCCATACACATCTTCTATATCTCCTTAAACCTAAATGTTGAGTGTATTGTCTGTTATCACAATTTACATATGCAGTGCTAGTTTTGGAATTTTACATAAGACATCATATTATAAGTCTTATAAAGCTTACTTTTCTATTGAACATTCTGTAACTAAAATTTGTCTGTGTTTCACATGTAATTCATTGCATATAAATTCATTGCCAGTGCTGTATAATATTCTATTGAGGGACTATGTTAAACTTATATTCGTTTTCTCTCCTTTGGAATTTCTTTTTACTATTGTGTTTTTGCTATTGTGCACAGGAAAACTATGAATTCTTGTACACATATTATGCTACAAATATGCTGAAAGCCTCTTGAGTAGACACTTAGCAGTAATGCTAAGTCACAACATATGTGAATGTTCAACTTTAAAAAGTGATACAAGTTTTTCAAAGTGGTTCATAATAATTGGCACTGTCACCACTAATGTCCAAGGAAATTTCATTAGTTAATTTTTTTAAATACCTGAAATTTTCAGACATCTTAATTTTTTTTTTAACAATTGGTTCCAAAATAGTATTTTACAGAGGTGGTGATTTGTATTTCTAAATTACTGAGTTTCCAGAGACTACAAACTTCTCTTCTCAAGTTATAAGAGATTTTCTTTATGTGTTATTTACCTATGTCTATTGTCCATATTTCTAACGATATTTATTTCCCTCTTTTTACTTTGAGGTTTTTTTTTATCATATTATTAGCCTTGGTATTCAGTGTCAGCTTTATGTATAAGAACAACTTTTTTTAGATTTCATTTGCATTCTCTCTTTTCTATGAGATGCCTTTCGATAAAGAGAAGCTCTCAAATTTAACGTGATCTAAAGTATACATTCAGTTTCACTTACAGATAATATCTCTTACATCTTATTTAATATGAATACATTTCCCTACTCTTAGTTCTTTCATTATCTTCTAAACATGTTAAATGATGTTTTTGATATTAAATGGTTGTGTCCCTTTGGGTTTGATGTCTCATTGTCCTATGTTCCAACATCTGTTTCTACTTCTTTCTAGGTGAATGGACACTGGACTTATCAACTATTCCTGCTTTTCTTCTTTGGTTTGCAATGTATGTAGGCAATACTCCTCCTTTTCATTTATGGTTGAGTCTGATACTGTGTTTCATGGACATTCATCAATTTTCCCATTCAGGTAATAAAGCTTCAATCCTTTAATCTCAGTGTAATTTTACTAAGTCTATATCTGTGAGGCCAAGTTTCCACCCCTTCACAGATTTCCAGATTATCTTGGCTTCTAAGGTCACTTGTGCACCCATAAATATTTTATAATCAATGATCAATTTTTGAAAGATGTCCTGATTATGATTTTAATCGAAATTATATTTAAACCATAGATCAATTCATGAGAACCTGTCATCATTACAAAACCAAATTTTGTTATTCATAAACATAATGTTATAATATCACATCTTCTATTTAAGTTTTTTAATACTCTTCCATAAAGTTTTATAATTTTAATGTGTGCATCTTGACATTCATTGGGTGGATTTATTCCAAATTAAAGAGATTTTATTGGTATTATAAATGCTGGTATCTTTTTTATTTATTGTTATTTTTTGTAATTGTTGCCTGTAACTGTGTATGAATTGATATTTGTGGGTGTTGATTTCACATCTAGCATTCTTGTTCAAATTCTATTAACTTATTTCTAGGTATTTTTAAATGTTCTATTAAAACAATGATATGTATAATTAATAACACTGTTATTTCTTTCTTCCCAAACTGTATCCTTTAATTTATTTTATTTATCCTATTCCATAGTCTAGGATTTCTAATATAGTGTCAAATATAAGTGGGAATCCCTGTCTTGTTCCTAAATCTAAAGGGAGAAATCCAAGTATTTACACATTTAACACAGTGTAGGGAATTGTTGTCACCTCGTATCAGGTTAGGTTAGTTTTCTTTTGTTTCTACCTTATTCTGAGTTTTACAGTGAATGAGTCTTGAATTTTGCCAGACTTTTTGCTGTATTTGTTGAGATGAGCACATGGCTTTTTTCCTACAGTCTATTAGGTTAGTGAGTTGCATTTATATATTGAGTTATATAAAATCATCATTGCATTCCTGGGGTGCATGTAATTTCTTTTAGTGCATTTTTGGTGATAATTGAGTTTTCTTGCTTTACTCAAAATTCTAGAAATCACAAGGAAAATAGCATAGAATATTTATTTTGTTCCATTTTACCTAGTTTGGGGTTATATCGTTTAGGATATATTATGTTACTCCAGAGTAAAAACACTCTCAGAATCTAAGTGGCTGAAACATTGCAGTTTTATTTATTGCTCATGCCACATACATATCTCAGATCAGTCACACAGGGGCTCAAGATAACAGAGTTCCCACCATCTAGGATATTGCTAGTCCCCAGGAAGAAGGGAATACAGCAAAGAATGCACTGGTTAGTACAGACTTTTTCTCTGGATGTCATACACATTGTATCTACTCATATTTTATTAGCCAAAGCCAAGCCAAATGGCCATGGCTATCCTTGAAGGACAGAGAAATTAAAAATCTCTTGAGTTTGTAGAAAGAGAAGAACCAAAAGATTGGTAAAAAGCTCTAATGACTGTCTTACTCCAGACTTCTGGTAAGACAACATTAGTTCTCTCTTTTTTCCAACATACAAGCTATGCCAGCCCCTCCACCAGGGCGTGTAATCTACGAGTCCTTACCAGGCATGACATCATCTTCACAGCCCAGGATTTCTAAGGAATCCTGGGTCTGGCCAGTATCTCAATAATAGGACTACAAAACAATCTGCTTGATTTAAAAACCTGTGAATTCTTCCACAAAAAAATACAATAATGAAATCATAACAGAAAACTACAGTAAATATCCTAGAAGAGGAAAAATGGGAATCACATAGCATACACTAGTCCCACATAACAGAAAATTTTATTTACAAATCCTGAAAGAAAAATCTGAAAAGGCACTTTAGGGATTCCCCTTAAAAGTTGGTGGGGATGATTTTTGAATACGTCCTGATTCTCTTTCTTGGGAATAGCTAACTTCTCCAATTTTCTCCTGGATCCACATTCTGGATGATTCTTCCTTTTTTATATAAGCCTCCTTGGCTGTATCTGACTTGGACGTCAGCAAGATGTTCATCTTGGAACCTGAGCAACTCTCTCAGCTCACTCGTTGCTTGCCGATGGTTAGGAGTCCTAGGATCGGTTTAAGTCTCAGCCATGATCTATTTTAGTTCAAACTGTTGATTCTTTTGACAGCACAATTCTCTCAAATATATTTTTGGCTTCTCTATTTTACTGCAGTCAGCTCTATGAGCAATGGCCACACCCAAGTGTCTTTTGAGTCACAATTCTCACTTTGAATATTTTTGGCTTTCTTTCCCCTTGCCTCTTTTTCTTCTCTTAAATGCGGATGGCTGCAGCCTGGATGAATGCCTCACATGGCCTGCTAAGTTACCGTAGTTGTCCATTTTACCAAGTATTTAGCCGATACACTACAAGGACCCACAACCTTCCAGTTTGTGATAAACTCTCCTTGTTATCTACCATATAACTCATTAAGCCAATGCAACAAATTTAAAGTTGCTTAATAGCACTCCCTATGTCAAGGTACTTGTGGCTCTATCAGCAAGAGTCATGTTTTGCCATGGTGGCAAATAATCCTCAAATATTAGTGGTTTAGGACAGTAAACTATTATGTCTAGTTTATAATATTGAGTTGCCAGTGGCTCTTCTCCAAGTCGTTCTCACTTAAAGACACAGCTAATGGAGCCCTTACTAATTAAGTTGGCAAGATAAAGAGAATGGTTGCAGACCATGTGCTGGCTCTTAATGCTTTTCCTCTCAACTAATTGGCCAAAGCAAATCCTCTGACAATGCTTAACTCCAACAAGATCGGGAAGTGTAGTCTTGCCACATGCTTGGAAAAAAGAAAAAAATAATAATATGCATAAAATTTTAAAAACATGCTTTTGTTCTTCTTCCAACTGAGGAAGCATGGGGAAAAAGAATTAGATTCAACTGTTGGCAAAGATCGTTCCAGCTTTGACCATGCTGGAAGCCTCAGGCTATTAGACTCATTCTGTCTTTCTGACAGATGGGGTCCTATTGTAGAGAGGGAAGCCTCAATGCATTAGGGCTGATACCACTAAATGTTTTTGACATCATACTACCTCATTTTACTCTGATTAATGTGCACCAAATTATCTTCTAATAAATTGTCTTTCTATGTGGCCTGCTCATAACAAAAAACACTGCACCAACTAAGAAGATGTGAACATTCTGTCCCTTTACAGTCATAATGCTTAGTAGAATTTAGTAAATCAACATTCAGCTTTCATAAGTTGTATGAGATTTGTTAGCATGAGTTGGAATCATCAAATTTTATCAGCTCTGCTAGTCTGACATTGTCAAACTCAGAAAAGCAATAAATTCCAAGGTAAATTACTATTAAGAAATCTAGAGGCAAGGAGTCAACCTGACATTTCTCCTTTCCTGGGGACCACATAAAGCTGCTTTTTAAAAAACAAAAACAAACCCCACAACAGAAAATCCTGCATTTTTTCTTTTTAAAGAAAAGATATAGAGTAAAAAGGGAATCTTGGAAAGAAGGGGCTTTACATTGTATTTGGATCAGAATCAGGCAGCAGCACCTGCTTGCAGGGAAGAAGCTGAGCACTACATCAGAGACTACAGCTTTCAACAAAATAGAAAATCAGGAAACAGACACTGGAATAACCACAGCACAGTATTGCTGACAGGTGAAAATCAGACTTGGTTGGTGGTAGAACTCAGGAAAGGACACACAACAGGCCTAAGCAGATTTCAACTGATGCAGAACACACTCCATTGCTCTTGTCTTGATGGTCTTTTTTGCTTGTCTTGTATCCAACATGATCAATGTTACATTATGTCTTCAAATTAATGGTGACCTTTGTCTGAAATGCATTCTAACCACATCCTTCACAAGTACAAAGCTGAGCATGATGTAGGGAGTAGGGTAGGCAGGGGGAGCAGGTTCTGAGTGTGCCAGAAAGTTTCAGTGGCTTTTTTGCACCATAGGAGTGACAATCTGTGCTTCATAAATATTTATTGAATGAATGTTATAGGAATGAAAACTAAATCATTTATTTCTTTTTTTTAATTTTTATTAAATCATAATTGTGTACATTGGTGCAATCATGGGGCAAAATGTGCTGACTTCATATACAATCTGAAATATTTTCATTGAACTATTTAACATAGCCTTCATGGCCTTTTAATCACTATATGAAGACATTTATATTCTGCATTTAGTAATTTTCACTTGTACCCTTCTAAGATGCACCGTGTGATCCCACCAATCACCCTCTCTCCAACCATCCTCCCCCCTCCCCTCCCCTCCCTTGCCCCTTTCTCCATTTCTTGTGCTATAACTGGGTTTTAGCCTTCATATGAAAGCTATAGATTAGCTTCATAGTAGGGCTGAGTACATTGGGTACAGGTTTTGACTTTTAAATTGTATCCTACAAAGGAAG
>CAUYRH010080026.1:0-16558 GCA_963574655.1 Perodicticus potto | reverse complement strand
CACATATCATTCTTCCTGCTTTCTTACTTTTGAAGTGATTTCTCCTATCTAGTCCTCTGCAATATGTCTAGGTTTTCTAAATTGACTGGAAGACAATGGATTTGATTTAACAGTTCTTTCCACTAATTCTGTGAGACCCTGACAATTGTCCAATAAATTCCCACTTTCTCTAATATTAATAAGAGTTTGTTTCTGTGGTTTGCCACCATGATTAGGATTGCACAAGTGCTGCTCTGGTATGTATTACATTTAGTTCTAGCAAGTTCTAGGCTCTGGGGGAAAGTCTCAGAATTGAAACATAAATTGGAGAGAAAGGCTTTGGGAAGGATGCACAGGAGCCAACCTTATAGCTCTATAGACCAAGAAGGACAGATACCATCAATGAAATGAGAGCATACCCATCCTTTTCAGTCCCAAGGACATATCCATGTTCATTCCAAGAACAGAGTGTAAAAAACCATCTGTAGTTATGGGTCTGTAGACAGAATAATGGCCTTCCAAAGATGTCAACATCCTAATCCCCAAAACCTATGAATGTTATTTTACACATGAGAAATGTGACTTTGAAGATAAGATCAAGTTAAAGACCTTGAGGTGGGGAGGCTATTCTGGCCCATTTTGGTGAGATCCATGTAATCAGAAGAATCCTTAAAGTAGAGAATTTCATCCAGTTGGATCAGAAAAAAGTGACTACAGAAGCAGGATTAGAAAGATGTTACACTACTGTCAATACAAGGAACCTGCAGAAGCTGGAAAAGGCAAGGAAATAAATCTTCCCTAGTCTCCAGGAAGCAGAAAACCTTGATTTTAGCCATTGAGACTTCCGACTGACAGAACTATAAGGTAACAAAAATTTGTGTTGTTTCAAGGCATTAGGTTTATGATAATGTGTTATGGTAGCAAATAGAAAATTAACACAAGGTCCACCCCTTGATCTGGAGCAGACACGGCCTTGAATGTATTTGGCTATATCCCTTAGAGAGGAGGGAGGCAGCTCCTGTATGAAAATTAGGTGCCACTAGCAAATGAGGAGCTATGGTTTGAATGTGTTCCCCACAAAGCTTAATACCCAATGCAATCATGTTGGGAGGTGGGGCCTAGTATTTATGTCATGAGGGTTTCACTTTCTTTTTTTTTTTGTAGAGACAGAGTCTCACTTTATCGTCCTCAGTAGAGTGCCGTGGCATCACAGCTCATAGCAACCTCCAACTCCTGGGCTTAGGTGATTCTCTTGCCTCAGCCTCCCGAGTAGCTGGGACTATAGGCGCCCGCCACAACGCCTGGTTATTTTTCTGTTTTGCAGTTCAGCCGAGGCTGGGTTTGAACCCACCACCTTCGGTATATGGGGCTGGCGCCCTGATCGCTGAGCCACAGGCGCTGCCCAGGGTTTCACTTTCTTTCTTGTTTTTTTTTTTTTTTGAGACAGAGCCTCAAGCTGTCATCCTGGGTAGAGTGCTGTGGTGTCACCGCTCACAGCAACCTCCAACTCCTGGGCGTAAGCGATTCTTTTGCCTCAGCCTCCCAAGTGGCTGGGACTACAGGTGTATGCCACAATGCTCAGCTATTTTTTTTTTTTTTTTTTTTGGTTGTGGTTGTCATTGTTGTTTGGCAGGCCCGGGCTGGATTCAAACCCACCACCTCTGGTGTATGTGGCTGGCGCCTTAGGCGCTTGAGCTACAGGCGCTGAGCCATGAAGGTTTCACTTTCATAAATTGATTTATGCCTATTATAAAAGGGCTTGAGGCTTTGAGTTCATTGGGTTGGTCGTTTTTCTTTCTTTTCTTTTTGTGACAGAGTCTCACTCTGTCACCCTGGGTAGAGTGCTATGGCATCACAGCCCACAGCAACCTCAAACTCTTGGGCTTAAGTGATTCTCTTGCCTTAGCCTCCCGAGTAGCTAGGACTACAGGTGCCCACCAAAACACTCGGCTAGTTTTTCTATTTTTAGTAGAGATGGGGGGTCTCACTCTTGATTAGGCTGGTCTTGAACTCCCTATCTTAGGTCTTGGCCTCCTAGAGTACTAGGATTATAGGCATCCCAGAGTACTGGATTATAGCGCCTGGCCTGGATCTCTCTTGAGTGCACAGGTGCTCTCTTGTCCTTCTGCCTTCTGGCATGGGGCCATGCATCAAGAAGGCCCTCACCAGATACCGGTACCTTGACATTAAATTCCCTGGGCCTCTAAAACTGCAGAAATAAATATCTTTTCTCTGTAAAGTACCCAGTGTGTGGTATTCTGCTATAGCAACACAAATCAGATCAAGACATGAGGGAAAGGATGCTGAACAGGCACAGCAGGCACCCAACCACCACAGCCCCCTGAACATTGTTTAATCAAAACGTGGGCTCGGTGCCCATAGTTCAGTGGTTAGGGCACCAGCCACATACACCCGGGCTGGGTTCGAACCTGGCCTGGGCCTCCTAAACAACAGTGAAAAGTACAACAAAAAAATAGCTGGGCGTTGTGGTGGGTGCCTGTAGTCCCAGCTACTTGGGAGGCTGAGGAAAGAGATTCACTTAAGTCCAAGAGTTTGAGGTTGCTGTGAGCTGTGATGTCACAGCACTCTACCGAGGGCAACAAAGTATTGACTCTGTCTCAAAACAACAACAACAACAAGAAAAAACTTGTCCAGATGAATTTTTAGGGCCAACAATTGATTAGGTTAAATATTTTGAGTGAGAAAACTTGAGGAAATAGAAGGGAGATTTATAAGGAAAATAAATCTTATAAATACCTATACATACATACATAACTGGATCTTTAAAAGTGTAAATTTTACCAGAAAGAATCTAATGAAACTTGAAAAGGACTAATTTCTCCTTCGGTAAAGATGTAGCTAATTCAGCCAGCTGTCTTAGCACCTAGACATATGGACCTGTTCCATCAATTGTTTAAGAATCACTGGCTTAGTTAATGACTAAGTAGTTGCTGATAAATGATAGACCAATGGAGACCTTCTTACTGGCAAATGAGATGGAAGTCATGGTCTACCAGCCTAAGAATGAAAAATACTAGGAGCAATTAAGGGAATTTATTGTTTCTGTCTAAAAACACTGACTGTGGTCACTTAAGGTCACTACATGGTCAAAATAAGGCGACACTAGACAAGTCATCTGCAAAGCCAGGGCTGATATCAAACACCCTCAGCTTCTGAATGTTTGGTCTGACCCTGCAACAGTTTAAAGTCACAAGTAACAAAAATATCATTTTGGAATATAGTAGAACATTACTCTATAGGGGTCATGTATTGTCAGTTCCTAATTCAGCTAAGAGGGTTTGGCTCCTAAAAATACCTTTCCTGCAGTTAAGATCTTTTAACTCATGCAGCAGTAAGGCATCTTGGTCACCTTTTGCAAGGTGAATCTTTGTTTTGGTTAAAAACAATTTTGGCTGTGAGCATTCTTTTAGGAGTTTATGTATTACTTGATTTGTTGTTGGGAGTTGGGAGCGGTGCAGAAGAGGGAAGAGGTTTCCATTCCAGACACCAGAGCTAAGGCTTGAAAATAAGCGTTCTTAGTGCTGGCTATATGGCATATTAGGATTATCTGGGAAACTTTAAAACAAACAAAAAATGCCAGTGTTCAGTTTGAGACCTCTAGAAGCCGGACCCTGGCACACGAATGGTTCAAACGCTCCCCAAGTAACTCTGTCCGGCCGGCGCTACCCGAGTTAAGAGTTACAGCTTTAGAATTTTTTTAGCACGGTTATTCCATGGGTCATTAGTTTTGTGGCACCCTGTCAGGAAGGTATGCTCTCGCCTTGCTGCGTGTAAGAGTCACCTGAAGCGTTGTTTAAAATCCAGATTCCCAGGCTCCGTCCTTAGAGAATCCTAGAAGGTCACACTTTCAGGTGCCTAAGAATCTGCACTTTATCTGTTGCAAACAGTCTGATGCTCACAGGGCAAACCATTAACGTTGGAGGGGTCACAAGGGAGGGGGGTGATGGCCAACAGGGAATGTGGAACAACAAAAAAGACGTTTTGTGCGTACTGACCCCTAAAAACCTGTTTTTTCGTTGGCCTCCCCACTCGGGCAGTTTTGAGTTAGACTTACGAAGACAGTGACGTGAGTGTGGTAAGGAGTGTGGCGCTGGGTGCGGTCGGTTCTACGTTCGGGAACATTCCCTCCGGGCGGGAAGAGGGTGTCGCTCCAGGTGACCTTTTCCCCGCCGCACGCTGGGAGCCGGGTCCCGAGTCCAGAAGAAGCGCCCCGGAGTGAGGGCGGCGGCGGCGGAGGCTGGACGCGGGGGATCCGGCTGCCGCCCAGAGGCGGCCGCGGGCCGAGGCGCGCGCACCGCGGGGCCGGACTCCCGGCCTCACCTCTCCGCGCTCGCGGCACCGCCTCCTCCCGTCGCGCCGCCCGCAGCCCGGGGGCGGGGTCTCGGCGCTGCGGGGGTCGGAGACGCGGCGGCGCTGGACGCGGACGCGGGGGGCGCGGGCGCGGAGTCGGCGGGAGCGCGGCCCTGGCGACCTCGGAGCGGGGGCCTGCGTCGCCGAGCGGCCGCCGGAGCCGCGGAAGAAGGTGAGTGGGCGGCGCGCGTCCCCCAGCCTCCGGAGCCGCGGTCCCTGTCCCCGCTGCCCAGTCTCGGCGCTCCGGACCCGCGACCTCGGGTCGGTTCCCGGACACTCCAGGCGGCTTGCGCCCGGCAGCAGCCTTGGCGGTTGCGCTCAGGGCGGGCTCCCCACCTCCCGCGGCCGCCCGGACCCCTCGGCGGGGGCCCCGAGGCCGGGCGTGCGGCCCTCTCGCCCTGCCGTGGGGTCCGTGCCAGGAGCCCCTGCCCCGCGAGGCCGGTCTGGAGAGGCGCGGGGCCTTTCTTTTTGTTCTAAGCTTTGTCACGCGCGTCGGCATCAAAAGTCAAAAGCGAGCACCCCCAAAGTCGCACTAGTTTCAGTTCTGCGGCGTGATGTCCGCTCGCCGCCTGCCGCCGCCTCTTCTCGCCGCCGCGGTGTCCACGTTGCCGCGGTCGCGTCCTGGCAGGTGACCCGGAGCTTGGCTTTGGTCCTCCCGCCGCGCGGCCGGAGCCTGCGCTCAGGGATGCTCTGGATTCTCTCGCTTACCTGTGCTTCCCATCTTTGCCGGTGTGCAGGATCTACACAACTTTTGCTCTGCTGTAAAAATGCCCTATTTCTATAAACACATGGATATGTATAGAGAAAATTAAAAAAACTAACTCTTTTTATTTTGCAACATATTTTGTATGTTTAGTGACCTTTAAAAAAGTAAAGCAAAATGGGAAAAATACCCATTTTGATAAATGAACATTTTTTAATAGCGGAATCCAGGAATCATTATATTCAAAATGCCGTGATGACGCGGGTAGCTGTCATTGTCAGACGTCCCATCTCCAGACTTGGAAAACCAAATTTATGTGGCTTTCCCGGTTTTGAGCTTCCCTTTGTCTGATTTGGGATCCCTAGGCCTTACATTATGAATATTGTAATATTGAAGAACATTTCTAAAAGGGGCGGGTTATTAAGCTGTACTACCTGATGAAGTATTCTGCAGCGCTGGAGTGACTGGTTCATGACCATCAGATTGGCTCAGGTTGTCAATTTTAGTATTTCTGAATTCAAGGGGGCCTGGGGAGCACAACTACAATCTCTCTTTTTTTTTTGGCCGGGGCTGGGTTTGAACTCGCTAGCTCCGACATATGGGGCCCGGCGCCCTACTCCTTTGAGCCACAGGCACCGCCCACAACTACAGTCTCTTCTTAGTTTTTGTGGCTCTCCGAAGGCATTCTGGCTTCTTCTACTTGTGTTAGAAAAGACTAAGCTAAGTCCGTAGTATTGGTAAGGACAATTTTACTTTTTTTGTAAATAGACTTTACTAGGGCTTACTGTTCTTAGGCTAGGGACTCAATTCTTAAGGTGTCAATGGATAAAAAGAAATTGAATTCATAGGATGTTTAAAGAAAAGAGGGTAGATTTTTAAGACACATTTTGCTCTCCCACTGATTGGTTGTCACATTTTCACATTTTTTTCACCATTAGGTTTGCACAAAAATGAAAGAAATTAGAGGAAGTGAGGTGGAAGGGGTATATTGTGATGACATGGATATTAAGAGCTAAGGATGCCGTCTGTTATTTAATTATAGGTTCAGTTATTGATGGGAGATGAAAAGGTTTTGCATTTGCGTTCCTTTTTGTGGGGCTCTGGGACAGGAACAGCAGTTAGCACAGGATTTGGGCTATCTACTGTAACCCTGTGTCTAGGGGGCCACCTTCCCCCAGAAAGGAGGGAACTGCCAACCTTGTCCTGTGTGGAAAGCATTTTGGCTTTCTATATCAGAAAGGGCAGGACCTGAGGAAAATGCCTCTATGCAGCATTACTTTTTATGTAGGAGACAGGTGTCTGTTGATGGGGACTAGTAGCGAAGGGGAGCTTGTGGGCCATGTGGTCCCAGGAGACCAGCCCAGCTTCTGAAAGGGTGGTGAGGATGGAGAAAGGAGTTGTGTTCTGTGCCTTTGGATTTGATTTTGTTGCATTATTGTTATTATTTGTTTTTCGTTTTTAAAAAAATTGTCTTATGAAGAAATTCATTTTTTAATGATTTGATGTGTGAAATAACATCTATATTGGGATTTTTTTTTTTTTTTTTTTGGACAGCGTTGTTCTTTTTTGTTAAGAAAGAAACAAAAAGATTTTCTCAGCCGGGCATGGTGGCTCACACCTGTAAGTACTTTGGGAGACTACAGTGGAAGGGTCACTTGAGGCCAGGAGTTCAAGACCAGCCTGGGCAACAGAGAGACACCCTATTTCTACAAAAATTTTTTAAAAATCAGCCAGACATGTCAGTGTGCTCCTGTAGTCCCTTCCCAGCTGCTCAGAAGGCTGAGGTAGGAGGAGCACTTGAGCCCAGGAGTTGAAGGTTATGGTGAGCTATGATCTTGCGGTTATTCACTTCAGCATGGGTGACAGAGCAAGACCTGTTTCTTAAAATAAAATAAAAATTCTAAACATTTGTGAAAAAGTGGAAGGAATGATCCTACTATGCTTGCTAAACTTTTTCTCTCACGTTAGAAAAGGGTGTGTCATACTTCTCTTGCCCTCAAAAGATGCTTTTTTTTTTTTTTTTGAGACAGAGTCTAACTCTGTGCCCTGGGTAGAGTGTCATGTCCTCATAGCTCTCAGCAGCCTCAAACTCAGACTTGAGAGATCCTCCTGCCTCAGCCTCCCTCGTAGCTGGGACTGTAGGCACCCATTACAAAGCCAGTTTTTGTATTTTTAATAGAGACAGGATCTTGCTCTGCTAAGGCTGATCTCAAACTCCTGAGCTCAGGCAATCCACTGCCTTGGCCTCCCAGAGTGCTAGGATTACAGGTGTGAGCAGCTGTGCCCAGCTCAAAAGATGTTCTTAAAAATCATGATAGTTTTCTTTTCTAAACTTTTCAAGTTTCTGATCAAATTACAAGAAAGACTTGTCTTCAAGTTCAAGAATTGTTTCCTAAATCTCCAAAGTGTTTCCTTTGCTTCACACAGAAATTTGACATACATTCAGAAAAAGAAGTCCATGCCTTTTCAGATATTTTCAACATTTTTTTTTTTTTTTTTTGTCGAGGCAGAGTTCTACCTTATGCCCTGAGCAGAGTGCAGTGGCATGGTAGCTCACTGCAGTCTCAGACTCTGGCTGTGGACATCCTGCTGCCTGAGCCTCCGAGGCCGCTGGGATTACAAGCACTTGCTGTTGCACCTGGCTGGTTTTTTTTCATTTTTTTCATGAGTCGGGGTCTCACTCTTACTCAGACAAGCCTCGAACTCCTAAGCTCAAGCAATCCTCCCACCTCAGCCTCCCACAGTGCTGGGATTACAGGCCTGAGCCACCACGCCCAGTGATATTTTCAACATTTTGAGCTTATTTTCCATTAAAAGCTTTGTGAGTTGTATTTTTTTTTGAGACAGAGCCTCAAGCTGTCACCCTGGGTAGAGTGCTGTGATATCACAGCTCACAGCAACCTCCAACTCCTGGGTTCAAGCAGCTTTCCCATCTCTGCCTCCCAAGTGGCTGGGATCACAGGCGCCTGCCACAAAGCCCAGCTATTTTTTGGTTGTAGCCATCATTGTTGTTTGGCGGGCCTGGGCTGGATTTGAACCCGCCAGCTCAGTTGTATGTGGCTGGCGCTTCAGCTGCTTGAGCCACAGGCGCTGAGCCTTTGGGTTGTATTAATAGAATTCCTCAAAAAGATTTGGTAGGTTAATTAGTGCCTGGCAGAAAAAAAATGCATATGAGGTCAGAGTTAAGTTTGTGAACTCTTCCTAGAAAAAGTACTGTATACTTGATTGCTAAATGACCCTACAGTTACCTTCAGAGTACCCCTCTTGGGAAGCTATGCACCAAAATCAGCACCTAGTCCATTCTTCAAAACAATTTTGGAACTCTTTTTTCAGGAGCGACTATCAGAATTGCTGTAGTATGAGGTCTGACAATTAAGTTCTTGGATGAAAAAGTGATTTGAAGGGTGGACAAGGTGCTGGCTTTGTGGTTTACCTTCCCAAGGAGAATACTTTGAAAGTGACCATAGGGATATTCAACAATGAGGTATACAGCACTTTCTCTTTCTTTCTTTTTTCTTTTTTGCAATTTTTTTGGCCGGGGCTGGGTTTGAACTCGCCACTTCCTGTATATGGGGCCAGCGCCCTACTCCTTTGAGCCATAGGCACCACCCCAGCACTTTTTCTTTTCTTTTTTTTTTTAACAGAGAAAAATCAGGAGTCTTTTGTTCTTTGTTTATACCTTAGAGCTATGTTTTATTGGCATAATGATTATATTTAACACTTTGTAGTACTTTTTCTAGGACAAGTTCGTGAACTTAATTTTCCTATCTCATATGTAAATACTATATAGTGTAATCCTAGTGGCTAGTTTATACTGTAATTTTGCTGTAGGTTTTTCAACTTTTTGGATCATTCTCAGTAGCATAAAAAATTACCACTCTGGTATGTGTGTGTTTGTTGCTTATTTATAAATTGTATACCTGTGCTATTGTTATATTGTATCTCACGGACAAACAATTAGGGCTGGATTCATTGTTAGTGACATTGGAATAAAACCCTATTTAACCTACTTTTTCTCTTAATTTTTAGTACTTTGGGCCTAATTCTTCTCAGGTCAGATTATAACATCATAGTTTTTACTTTAGTCATGTAGCTCATGCAGAGCTGACTCAGTTCACAGCTTTGCCAGCCATGGTGTTGTGTTCACCTGTGCTTGCATTTATAAGTATAATAAATAAGTTTGTGATTTGATAGGTCTAGGATGAGCCAGTTTTCATTTCTAACATTCCAAGGTAATACTAATGCTGCTAACCCAGGTTTAATGCTTTGAGAACTTCTGAACTATAGCAGGAATCAGCACCCCTTTTCTGTAAAAGGCCAAATAATATTTGCAAACTATATGGTCTCTGTCCCAACTGCTTAACTCTGTTGTTGTAGCCCTGTAGTCATAGATAGTATGTAAATGAATGGGGTGTAGTTGTGTTATGATAATGTCACAAGTACTCCTTTTTTAAACAGAAAAACCCTGCTTATGGAGCACCTATCATGTGATATGTACTTTATAGCCATTATAATTGTTAATCTTCAACCAAAGTAAAAGTCTTAACAGATTTTAATATTAATACCACTACACCCTAGAATGTGGGAATAGTAATAACATCTACTTCACTTGACTTTTGTAAGGATTGAATAGGATGCAGAGAGGTTGCATAAATCACCCAAATTGACACAAAATAGTAAGAGAGCTGGGATTAAAACCACATTCTGCCTGACCCAAGCCCACGTTCTTCTAAGGCACGCTGCCTCCACAGTACCACTGGGGAAAAACCCAAAGTAACATGAAGCTAAACAGACATCTAATAATCACTCATGGCCGTGAGGTTATCCAGTGTCTTAGAATTATGGGACAGTGGGAAGAGCACTGGACTCCCACTCTCCCACCTGACCAGGTCCCATTCCTCTGTCAGTAGGTACGTGTGCGTGTTGGGGACCATGCTGAAAGTTGCAGCCAGTTCTCAATTCTCCTGCCTTTTCAGTTTGGCTGGGCTGTCTTGGGTCTCCCTCCTGCATGCATAATTTTCCAGTGAGTAGGAGTGTGTGGAGAATTTATTTCAGCCCTTTTGTAGCACTCTCTTATGCATATTATTCTTTCACCTTTTTTTTTTTTTTAGTGAGGATTAATAATTAAAATATAAAAGCTAGTTTTAGTTTGTGGGTGGTGTACAGAACAGATTTTGGTTGTTGGGATGTAGTGTGCCGAAACATTTGGGAGTTTCTACCAAGAACAGTCTTGGTTGGGGGGTTGCCTTTTTCCCAGAGAATCCCAAGTACTAGATAAAACAAGATAGAATTTGGTTCTTTCACTTTCACTCATCCATTTCACTTTTTGGTGGTCACGCTATCTCACACTAAACATGCACATTCATTTTTAAAGTTTTAATCTTTAGTATCTAACAGTTTCCAGCATTGGGGAAAACATGGTGTTTATAACTGGACGTTGAGGAAAGTGAGAGGAGGGGATTCTGTGTACTTTCTAGTAAATTTTTTAAGCAACTTAAGCTGAATACAGTGGACTTGGTTATTTAGCCCCATGGGTTAAAAGAAGAGTTGACAAACTTTTGCAGATGGCCAGATAGGAAACCTTCAGTCTTCATAATAAGCGTGTGCATACTTAGGTCTTTGTCTCAGTTCTTCAATTCTGCCTTGTAGTTGGAGAGCAGAACTTAAATGAATGTGCACAGCTGTGTACAGTAAAGCTTTTGAAAAAACAGGCTGAAGTTTGCTGATCTCAGGCTTATAGACATTCTTGGGGCAGGATAAAATATTTTTAAACTGTCAACTTGGTGAGCGAGCAGATCCTTTGCAGACTCTGGTGGGTGCTAGGGCGTGCTCAGGTGTGTTTGCTCTTTGTAGACTTCTAACTTCCTGCTGTGCAGCTCCCAGCTCTCTGTGTCAGGTGGGGCCCCGTCCTCTGGGAAGGAATAGAGGTGTGGCTCTGCTGTGTGGAGAAACTCAATTCTTTGTTCACTGGTGACATTGGTCAAACATGTTAATCCGATCTGATTGCTTATGTGTATTTGCCTATGTGATTAAAAACCATGTGAAAAGAAGGAAATATCAAAAGATAATATTTAACTAGGGGGTTCAACGGACTCATGTATTTGTCAGGTTGCTGATTTTCATATGCTTTTTCTTTGTTTTTTTAAGTAACCAGAGATTTCTATTCTCTTAGAAATTTTTTTCTTTTGTAAGCAAACGATAATTTTGACTAGTAGGTTTAATTTCTTTTTATTTATTTATTTATTTATTTAATTTTTTTTTGAGACAGATCCTCAAGCTTCACCCTGGATAGAGTGCTGTGGCACAACAGCTCACAGCAACCTCCAATTCCTGGGCTCAAGCGAGTCTCTTGCCTCTGCTTCCCAAGTAGCTGGGACTACAGGCGCCCGCCACGACGCCCGACCATTTTTTTTTTTGGTTGCAGCCACCATTGTTGTTTGGCAGGTCCGGGCTGGATTTGAACCCGCCAGCTCAGGTGTACATGGCTGGCGCCTTAGCCTGTTGAGCCACAGGCGCCGAGCCGGTTTAATTTCTTTTTAATTAACTAAGCCAGTAGGTAAGAATCTGTAGTTTTGGCGGCACCTGTGGCTCAAAGGTGTAGGGTGCCAGCCCCATATGTCAGAGGTGGCGGGTTCTAACCCAGCCCTGGCCAAACACTGCAAAAAAAAAAAAGAATCTGCAGTTTTTGTATGACTTTTCTGAATTATCAAATGCAAAAATACACTATTTGCCTTCTTTCCAGGAAAGGCAGGGTTTCATATACTTTAGCTGATTTAAGTAAATCATTTTTCAGTATGTCAGATGCTCATAATCAAATATTAGACAAAAACATTTTGAATCCTAAATCATCATTGATATTAAATTAATATGTCTATTTGATGCAGTATATAATATATTTCACCCACCTATGTCTCAGCCCCAGACTACATAAATTTTAAGGTGGGGCAAAGGAGAGAGTTTCAAGTATTTGACCACTGTAAACTCTGGCTCTGAATTCCTGCCCTTAGTGTTCATCAGTCTTGGTCATTTCTGTCCCTTGTCATTCAACAGTAAGGGTTTGTACAGTCTTGGAAGGCAGTGATGAAGTGCCTTGCAGGCCTGGAGGCCCTCCCTCATGTCACTACCTTACCTGGGCAGCCCTGCTCCCATCTGAAGCCCAGGGCTCTTCTGACCTCGCTGACCGGACAGCAGCTCACCTTCCTGGTCAGAAAAGTGCTGGGTCACAGGGATGGGCTTCGAGGACTGGACTTCTGTTTAGTTTCCTCAAACTTCTCTTCTTCATAATATGGTCATGGTCTGAGGTGTGTGCTGCAGCAGCAGCATCTGTGAGTTGGCCCCCAAGTGATGGTGGTTACCATTGGTTCAGTTGGCAGCAGAGTCAATGGGAGGAGAGCAGAGGTCTGGTCACTATGAAGGAGAAAGGTGATGGACGGAAAACAGTCATCAGCTTTTTCTCAGAAAATGGGGAGAAGATCGAATCTAGAAATGACCCATTATTCATCTTTCCCTCCGCAATTATATAAGTAATCAACATTTATCGAGCAGGTGATGTGTGCCAGTTGTGGTTCTAAGCACTTCTCAGCTAACTAATCCTCAGGATAACCTTGTGAGGAGGACAGTGAAGCACAAGACAGTCCTGTGGCTCCTAGAGCTGGAGCCGAGCTCACGCCCAGCTGTGGGCTTCTAGTTTGTCCTCTACACACTTCCCTGAGCTGCTTCCTGCCAGCACAGCACCTGACTCACGGTAGTTGCTCAATATATTTTTTATTGATTGGCTCAAGGAAGGAGAATATTAAATAATCATTTGTACACTTTCCTTGAAGTGAGATTGAGTTTATTTTCTGTTTCCAAACTTATAATACATCTATTATGGACTTACATTTGCTGGAATAACAAAAGGACTTGCAATAGAGAATTTAATAGGTGACAAATATAGCTGTTCAAAGAACTAGTTAAAAATAGATTATTCAGTGTAGGGTGCTGAAGAACTGGCTAGTCATTATAGGGGAAAAAAAAGACACATTCTTTGTGTTTCCTTACTCTTTACATCAAAAAGCAATTTCAAATAGATACACATAGAGTAGAAAGTACCTTTGTAAGTGTGACAGGATTCAGAAGCAATAAAAGGATTGAAAAGAATAGATTATTTGAAACAACAATAGCAACAGAAAAACAAATTATCTGGCTCTTTGCCTGTGGCTTAAGTGGCTAAGGCGCCAGCCACATACACCTGAGCTGGCGGGTTCAAATCCAGCCCAGGCCTGCCAAACAACAATGACAGCTGCAATAAAAAATAGCCAGGCATTGTGGTGGGCACCTGTAGTCTCAACTACTTGGGAGGCAGAGGCAGGAAAATTGCTTGAGCCCAGGAGTTGGAGGTTGCTGTGAGCTGTGATGTCACGGCACTCTACCCAGGGCGACAGCTTGAGGCTCTGCCTCAAAAAAAACACCAAAACAAATTATCTACATAAAATTTCAAAGATTAGTGTAATTTTAACATACAAAAAGCTCTTATAGATTAATAAGGAGAACACCCCAGTTTAAAAATGGGAAAAGAACATGAAAAGACATTTCATCAAAGTCTTCATTTTTACTAAAAATTAATGTAATTTAAAATATCACAAATGAGATTGTCAGGCATTAAAAAGTTTTATTTTGTGTGTTATATGAGAAAGCAGAGATTCCCCTATTTCTGGTAGTATAGATAATAGTATCGATAGTTCCTATGTACCCCTCACCCAGCTTCCCTCTAACCATAGACTTTATCAAAATTAAGAGATTGGCAGGGTGCAGCGGCTTATGCCTGTAAATCCTAGCACTCTGGGTGGATTGCTTGAGCTGAGTAGTTCAAGACCAGCCTGAGCAAGAACAATATTCCATCTCTACTAAAAATAGAAAAACGAGGTGGGCATTGTGATGGGTGCCCTGTAGTCCCAACTTCAGATGCCGAGGCTGGTGGGTTGCTTGAGTCCAAGAGTTTGAGGTTGCTGTGAGCTATCATGACACCACAGCACTGTACCTAGAGTGACAGAGTGAGACTCTGTCTCCCCCCGCCTCAAAAAAATAAAATAAAATCAAGAGATTAACCTTAGCACTATCTTTTTAACTGTGCTGGTCAAGTGTTTTAAGAATGTCCCTCGATTTGAGTTTCTGTGAATTATTTTGTGATAAGATAGAGGTTATACATTACTAGGCAGGAGACCACAGAGGTGCTGTTTCTTCCCAGTGCCTCCTATCACAGGTACGGGGAGTTGACGTGCCTCATTATTAGTAATAAGGGCCTTGATCATGTGGCCGAGGTAGTGTCTGCCAGGATTCTTCACGTAAAGATATTGTTTCTCTTTGTAATTTGCCTGCTATTTTGGGAGAGATCAGCTCTATCAGGGTTAGAAATATACATTTTTTTGATCCAGAAATTTCACTTACAGAAATTTATTTGTCCACAGATGTCTGATTTATTTCATTTCCTGCAAAATGGAGGTGATACTGCCCTCTCCAAGGTGATGGGAGCCCTTGTATTGCAAAGTGCCTTCCATGCAGTAAGCCCCCTGTTGGGTCATCCTTCCTTCTCCAAAACGCTTGAGGCCAGATAGATTTAGAATTCAGGATTTTTTCACTGCATTTAATACTATGTATATATTATGTGACACCCTTAGGAGGATCTGGGACAGTACCCTATAATCACTCACTCACTTCCTGGCAGCAAAGTGTATAAATAGTCACATGAAGGGAGAAAGATAAAGGCTGTAAGTACCTTCGGGTGAGTTTTGATCACATCTCAGTCTGAGTTAAGGTTAGTTTTGTTGCGGGAAAAGTTTTTAAAAAGATTTTTTGGTTTTTATAGCCTTTGGGGTCTTAGAATTGTGGGTAAGGGACTGAATGCATACACAAGTTGGCCCAAACGTATGGGTTCCATCTTCATATTTAAACATCTGTGGTTGGAAAATGTAGTTAGGCCTAAGATGGTTGGTTGCATCTGTGCTGAATATGTACAGCCATGTCATTATTCACTAAACAATACAATGTAACAGCTGCTTATATAGCATGTACATTGTGTTACAAGTAATCTGGAGATGACTTAAAGCAAAGGTCCCCAACCTTTTTGGCACCAAAGACCTGATCCATGGAAGACAGTTTTTCCATGGATGGGGAGAGGGACACGACTGTATTAGATCTTGGTAAGGCGCATGCAACCTAATTACTTGCACGCACAGTTTATAGTAGGGTTTGCGCGGCTATGCTGCTATGAGAATCTAATGCCACCATGGATCTGACAGAGACAGAGCTCAGGTGGTAATGCCAGTGATGAGGAACAACTGTAAATACAGATAAAGTTTTGTTGTATTGGTCCAAGGCCCAGGGACAAGTAGCACATGGGAGGATGTGTATAGGTTATATTAGATTATTAAGTATGAAATGTCTGATTTCTTTAAGTTCTAAGTTTGACAGTTGATATTTCACTTTGACATTTCTTGTTTTGTTGTGAAGGCATATCTTCATTCTTTCAATTGCATGTTTTGGCTTGTGATCATCTTTCAAATTTTTTTTAGAGCAATTTTTGTGAAACCATGGATAAGTAAAAAATTCAAATTATTTTCAAATATGAGTTCTGTTGTGGAACTAATGCAGCACAAGACAGCTCAAAATATCCATGAAGGATCTGCTAATGAATGCACAGTATGTGATGGTTTGAGAAGTTTCGTTTGGTGATTTTAATCTTGAAAATGAGCCATTTGGCTGACCTGAGACCAAGGTGGATAATGATGAGCCGAAAGCCGTAGTGGAAGTGAATGAATTTCAATCTACATGTGAAACCTACATGTGAATTAGCAAGAAGATCTTACCTTAACTATTCCAACAGTAACGGACCATTGGAAACAAATAGGCAAGGTAAAGAAGGTGGGTAAATGGGTTCCAAATGAATTAAAGGGGCATCAGAAGAGAAAATTGTCTCCAAGTGAACCATAAAGGTCAACCATTTCTACACCATATGATGTACATGTGATGAAAAATGGACTCTTTTTGAAACATCACAGGTGTGCGGCACAATGGTTGGATAAAGATGAAGTGCGGGAACATGGTCCAAAACCAAACATTCATTAAAAAAAGCGAATGGTGTCTGTGTGGTGTTCCAGCGCTGCTGTTTTCCACTACAGCTTCCTGAAAACTGGTCAGTCGATTACAGTGGATGTGTACTGCAACCAGTTGAATGAAATTGAAAGATGGCACTCGACTGGCCCAAAACCTCACAGACCACTAAGGCTTGTACAAAAGGTCTTTATTGGTGGGGGAAGCTGCAGAGCAGCATTAAGGAGGAGGGGAGAAAGAGAGAGAGAGAGAGAGAGAGAGAGAGAGAACACACGGGGGACAGGGGGAGAGGAGGAGGAGAGGAGAAGTGAAGAGAGAGAGGGAACAAAAGACAAGAGCACCTTACATAGACTCGGTTAGGGGAGGTGTCGGGATGGTAGAACAGCCAATAAGGTGTTACCGCTCTGGCGTGAAGAG
>CAUYRH010080025.1:0-12987 GCA_963574655.1 Perodicticus potto | reverse complement strand
ACCCAGAGTCTAGGTTTTGGATCTTTCAAATAGAGTATGGGCTACGTTTCAATTATTGACACGGTGGGGGTGAGGGAAGGGGAGAGCAGAGAGAGAAAGGAGGGAGGGGTGGGGAAAGGAAGAGCAGAGAGAGGGAAGGAGGGAGAGGTGGGGGTCTTGGTGTGTGCCACACCTTTTGGGGGCAAGACACAATTATAAGAGGGCCTTTACCTAACAAATGCAATCAGTGTAACCTGTTTTTTCAATGAATCCCCAACAATAAAAAAATTTTGAAAAAAAGGTTATAATGGAGCTGAGAGTGTCTACAGCCTAGTGGAATCATGGCTGTCTGACATTGTATACAACACGTGCCTCACATTTGTGGTGACGCTTGTGTCAACAAACCTATTTTGCTGCCAGTTACAGTAAGTCACATAAAAGTCTAGCACAGTTATGCACAGTACATGATTCTTGATGATACTGAACAACTGTGTTGCTGGTTTATGTATTTACTGTAATACACTTTTTATTGTTATTTTAGAGGTATATTCCTTCTACTTATTAAAAAAAAAAAGCTAACTGGAAAATAGTCTCAGACAGATCCTGTAGGAGGTACTGCCGAAGAAGACATTGTCATCATAGATGTCAGTTCCACACATGTCATTACTGCCCCTGGAGACCTTCCAGTGGGATGAGATGTGGAGGTGGAAGATGGTGATACTGATGATCCTGACCCCATGTAGGCCTAGGCGAATGTGTGGGTTTGTATCTTTGTCTTTTTTTTTTTTTTTTTGCTTGTACGAAAGGTCTTTATTGGTGGGGGATGCTGCAGAGCAGCATTAAGGAGGAGGGGAGAGAGAGAGAAGGGGTGGGGAGAGAGAGGAGAGAGCCTTTTTTTTTTTTTGAGGCAGAGTCTCACTATATCACCCTCGGTAGAGTGCTGTGGTGACACAGCTCACAGCAACCTCAAACTCTTGGGCTTAAGCGATTCTCTTGCCTCAGCCTCCCTAGTAGCTGGGACTACAGGTGCCCGCCACACCACTGAGCTGTTTTTAGAGATGAGGTTTCTCTGTGGCTCAGGCTGGTTTCAACCCGTGTGAGCTCATGCCATTCAACCGCCTTGGCTGCCCAAGTGCTGGGATCACAGGCGTGAGCTAGCCACCTTGCCTGCAGTCCACAGTATTTCTCTAATCTGTGATGCTCTTTGTGTGAGAGCATGCACATAAGATGTGGAAGACACTTCCACTCCTAATGCTTTTAGTCTACTTGGTAGAAAAGAAAGAAATCCTTGAAATTGTATACATAATAGTAATCATGTGTAATGGCCTGAACAGGAATTTTTCTTTCTGGAGGCTACCCAAGCTCCAGGGACTACACATCATTATAGAAAAGAACCTGTATTTAGAGTCTACATTCAGATTTTGGCACCACCCTTACCTGCACCGTCTTACACGACAACATGGGAATGATGACACTTCCCTCTCAGGGCTGGGGTGAACAGTAAAGGGGATGGTCTGCGGAAGTGCTCACTGGGGCGCTGACACTCAGGAAGTCCTCGTGTGTCCTCTTCCCCAGATGTGGGTCTCCCCATACCTCAGTTGTCCTTAGGGGTCACTGAACGTCTCCTGTCAGATCTTGGGGACTCAGTGGATATTGTGATGCCAGAGGGGTCCCAAACACAGCGTCCTCTGACATTACCACAAACTCCTAGAAAGAGAGAACTGTCCCTGTCCTCAGAAGAGGCAAGGCATTCAGTTCTCCTTTGTAGTAAGGGTCTATCTGCAATGAGCCTCCTTTCAGTGGCTCATTGTGGCTGTAACAAAGCTAACCTACTGGGATTACCAGGGCGGGGGCCTGCCCTTTCTGCCCCTAACCAGGGTGTCGGCAAGGGCCCATTTTTCTGCATTCATTAATAGACAGGGTTCCCATAAAATTTGCATGGTCATTTGAGTGGTAATGATGATTTTAAAAATATTTTTAAAAAATGAGTTAACTTCTTTGCTTGGTACCAGCCACCACACTTGCGTTCTTTGCAAACATCACCTTTTGTGATCCTTATTACAACCCTGTAAGATCACCTCATCGCTCCCTATTGCCAAAACACAGCTAGGGGAAGTTACTTGCCTCAGGTCACACACTAATCCAGCAGGCCAGGGTTTGGGCACAATTTATCCACCTTGAAATCCATTTCTCTCAGTTGCTCTGCAGTCCCTTCCTCCCTTCCTACCTCTAGTAGAGGAAGAGGAGCTCCAGTGTCAGCAGATGGGTGTCTTCTGGAAGAGGAAGGCAGAAGGGAAGAGAAATGGTGCAGTTATCTAAGTAAAAATGAGCCATTAAGACTGGGCAGCTGTTTTCTGTGCAAGTACAACTCGTTCTTGGGGAGAGGAAGACTTTGATTCCTTCAGGGGCCTGAGTAAAAAAGAAAAAAAACCCAACCAAAAACAACATGGAAAGCTAGGCTGCCCCGCAGCCTGCTTGTGTCCAGTAGTGTCCCTGATGTGGAGTTCATGCTTCTCATCCCCCTTTCCTCTCTCTTCCTTCTTGGGACATGAAATCTTTTCAGCTCACAAAACACACCGGATACCCACATAGTGTTTTCAATAGCAACAACAAGGCTGGGAGGCGTCTGAGCCTCTTGGGGCTTCCTGAAGAGAGCTTGGATACCACGACCTTCCTGGCTGGAGGGTGCGAAACTCCCGCCGGAACTGAGTATCTGTGCTGTGCTGTGGCCGTTCTTTTTCCCAGCAGGGGACAGGAAACCATCCTCTAGGAAGCATCTGCAGTGGCCGTGTGGGAATAGGATGTTTTTTTAACAATGACTTATTAGAAAGCTTCATTGTGGCCCTACCTTTCAAGGAAAATTTATCTGGCTCCTTAAATGAGTTCTACTTTGTGATTTCATAATTCATCTTCTAGGGAATAATTTGAAATGACCCAGAGCTTTATGCACAAAGATGTTCTTCACGGCATTATTTACAACAGCAAAAAATTGGGAGCCACTCAAAAAAAGCAAATTAAGGTACTTTGTATAGCCCTTCCTGAATATAATATTTACAATGAGTTTTTTTTTGTCTTGAGACAGAATCTCACTCTGTCACCCTATCACCCTGGGTAGAGTGCTGTGGCATCATAGCTCATAGCAACCTCAAACTCCTGGGTTTGATCCACTCTCTTGCCTCAGATTCCCAAGTACCTGGGACTACAGGTGCCTGTCCTACAATGCCCAGCTAATGTTTTTCTACTTTTAGTAGAGACAGGGTCTCACTTTTGCTCAGGTTGGTCTCAAACTCCTGAGCTTCAGCAATCTACCCACCTTGGCTTCCCAGAGTGCGAGGATTATAGGTGTGAGCCACTGCGCCTGGCCTACAATGAGATTTTTAAAACATGAGAAATCACATTGAGTATGTTAAATGAAAAGGTGGGGCAAAGAATTCTATTTCAGTTTAATTCAGTACTGTACAAAATATAGGCACAAGAAAAAGTCTGGAAAGAAAGACACTAAATGTGGCTCGGTGCCTGTGGCTCAAATGGCTAAGGCACCAGCCACGTACACCTGAGCTGGCGGGTTTGAATCCAGCCCAGCCCGCCAAACAACAATGACGGCTGCAACCAAAAAAAAAAGGCTGGGCGTTGTGGTGGGCGCCTGTAGTCCCAGCTACTTGGGAGGCGGAGGCAGGAGACTCCCTTGAGCCCAGGAGATGGAGGTTACTGTGAGCTGTGATGCCACAGCACTCTATCCAGGGTGACAGATTGAGGCTCTGTCTCAAAAAAAAAAAAAAAAAAAGACACTAAATGTTAACAGTGGCTAAATTTAGGGACTGGGACTGCAGGTGACTTTTAATTTCCTTTAGTAAAGAAGTTCTTTTTTTCTAAGACTTTTTCCTTTCCCAATGTTATTTTCAAAAATTTCTGTAATGAACATTATTAGTTTAATAGTTACGGTTACCCTCCTGCAGACACACCTCTGGGCAGGAGCCTTCCTCAGTCCTAGTTCAAGGAGCTGCATAGCTGAGACGAATGGATGTGGCTGGTTGAGGCGGCTTGTTCCCCTTCTTCCAGGGTTGCAATTAATATTCTACACAAACTTTGTCTGGTGGCAGTTTGAGATACTTCCTTTAATATAAACTCACTTTAAATTTTAGAGGCCAGGCTGTTCTATGGCTTTTGGAGTTGAGAAAACATGAAAGAATTATGCTTTTCTTCCATTTATTTAAATATTAAAGCATCTAAAATATTTTTTACCCTTCTTTCAGATAACCAAAACACAGCTCACTTTCCATTGCTGGGCAGTGGTGGAAGCTAGCCCTGTGGTTGATTAACTTCATGGTAATGGCGGCGGCAAGTTTTAAAAGAAATCATTAAATAACGCTTGGGAAGGGTGGCACCTGTGGCTCATTGAGTAGGGTGCCGGCCCCATATACCGAAGGTGGCGGGTTCAAACCCAACCTCGGCGAACTGCAAAAAACAGAAAAATAGCCAGGTGTTGTGGCGGGCGCCTGTAGTCCCAGCTACTCAGGAGGCTGAGGCAAGAGAATCGCCAAGCCAAGGAGCTGGAGGTTGCCGTGAGCTGTGTGACGCCACAGCACTCTACCAAGGGCGACAAAGTGAGACTCTGTCTCTACAAAAAAAAAAAACAAACAAAAAACTCTTGGGAAATTGTTATTCTTTTGTCTTGTAATAGAAAACCAAGTGTGTATCTTGGAGTTGAGCACAGTATTTAGTGACCAGCAGGAAAAAGAACACTCCAAAGTCAAATGCCGTTTCAGATCCTTTTTTATCTGTCGGAGAATGTGGGACCTAATAGACATCGGTGGATCCCAACTCTGCACTCTCTTCTGAGCCTTAGCTCTGTGAGAGATGAAAGTGCTCCCCGTTCACATGTGTAGCTATGTGGATGGGGAGCACTTTCTTTTTTTTCTTCTTTTTCAAAAAACCCTATGATTAGTTGACAGCATGTATGTTGCTATTAAATAAATGTTTCCCTCTGTCAGTTTTTGATGGCTAAACCTTTCCCAGCATCCTTAGAAGTTAGTCTGGGCATTGGGCATGGCATCTGTCCAGGCTTCTTGGCAGTCCTGGGACTGGCATATCTAGGTAAGTGTTAGAGAGTCTTTTGAGAGACTGGGGGAAACTCTAGCTCTTCTCCCCAGCAAAATACATACAGCTATTTCAAGAGTTGTTCGAACCCAAGGTTTTATATTTCAAGAACCCAAGAACTATATTTCAAGAAGCACCCGTGGCCTGGCTGGACTTGGGCAGTGGAGTAACCTTGCGGGGATTGCCGTGGATGCCTTTCTGTGAGGGCCCAGAATGTGGGCCTTTGTCCATGTGTGGGTCTGTGCAATAGCCAGGAGGAAAGCCTGAGAAAATCTGTCTCTGACTGTCTGCTTGTTTAATTGTGTGAGTTTGTATCTGAAGAAAAAAAATAAAAGGGGAGTGAAACTGATTTATAGTTGTCTTTTGACGTATAACTCCAAATAACTGTGCAAAGACAAGGTTCTGAGCCAAATGAAATTATTCATTTATGATCAATAGAATGATGGATATGAACAAAAGATTTTCCTTTGCTCAAGACTCAATGTGTATATTTTTGATTCTACTACATATATTTTTAGTAGAGACGAAGTCTCACTCTTGCTCAGGCTGGTCTTGAACTCTTGAGCTTAAACGATCCTCCTGTCTCGGTCTCCCAGAGTGCTAGAATTATAGGAGTGAGCCACCTCGCTCAGCTTATGTTTTTAGAAACAAAGTCATTTTTTTTCCAGATTGTAAAGCTAATCCTACTTTGGAAAATTTGGATAATAGGCAAAAAGTATAAGGAAGAAAATAATAATTATCTGGTTTTCATGGTTGAAATTATATATAATTTTTCCTGATGCTTTTAAATTTAACATTATATCCTAAACATTTTTCCCATACCATTAATTACTTTGTGTAAACATTTTTTCATGCCTGCAGGAGTTCCACTGTATAAATATACAATTTATTTAAGCATGTGGTGATGTAGAAAGCATACAAGCTTTGGCTTAGAGAAATGTGTTCAAAACCCATGTCTGTTATTTACTGGCTCTGGGTGGCCTCTAGAGCCTAGATCCTCCCTATCTATAAAATGGGGACAGAATGCTGAGGATCTTACTGAGGAGGCTACAAAGAACCTTACACAGTGGGGGTGGGGCACACAGCAACTACTCAACAGAGCTGCTGCTGCTGTTACTGTGACAGCAGAGGCCCAGCTAGGAGGAGTTTGGGTGCTCAGAGTATATTAAGAATTCACAGCCCAGTTCTGTCCTCATTTTTAAAATGGATGTTTCCCCTACGTTGTTATAATTCGTTTTCTTTTTCTGTTTGTTCTATTTTTGTAAACTGCTTTACATCCTTTTCGCAGTAAGGCATCTTATAAATAAGGCTAACTACCCTTCTAGTGTTGGACATTTAGGTTGTTTCTGATTTCTTGCTGTTGTAAATAGGGTTGCACAGAATATCTTTGTGCATCGTGGTCTGTCCTAGGTTGGATTATTTCTTGGGTCTAGAATCTTAGAAGTGGGATTACAGGACCAAAGGACATAAGCATTTTATGTCTCTAATCCAGTTGTCGAATTGCTTCTCGGAAGGTTGTACCAGTCTGCTCCCCCAGCAGCAGCTGTGTGAGAGAGGACCTGTATTGCTGACCGGCTTCTTGAAGTTTGAGTGAGGGATCTTTCTTTTCAAGCCTCCTTCCCACCGTGGCCCAGGGAGGCAATGAACCTATTCTCAGCTGGCTGCTGTGCTCTAGGTGTCATCATCAGTAAATGGAGCTCGGGTCTGAGGTCTGCCCCAGCCTCCCCACCTTTTGGTAAATCTTATTTCTGATGGGAAGGCAGTCCTGTCGCCAGCCAGTCCTGCCTGCATGGACTGCCTTCTCTGCTAAACAATGGACACATTCAGACCCAACTCGTGTTTCCAGTTATTAAAAAGCAGAGCCGTCTGTCTCTGCCTGTGACTTTAATCTTTAAGCCTTTATTCCTCCTACCCCATCCCCCTTCCCTTAACCTTTTGTTTGTGTAGTTCCAAGCTCTGGGATATGTGGGTCCAAGAGCTGCTGAATGCATTGTGCCTTCCCCTGGCAGCTACAAATGGCTGTAGCTCTAAGCGATGTTATTTTAGGGTAGGAAAGGGAGTGGAAGTGGAGAATGGGGATGAGGGCGAAGGAGAAAATCAGAGGCCAACTCTCTTTCCCTCCAGCAATCATGTGGACTTTGCAGAAACTATTTATTTTTACATAGCTCTGGAGTCCACTCCATTTTCTCCTCATTTTCAAATTTGGTAGACTGGTTCTGTCTCTCACTTGCTTAGGCTTAATAAACCTTAGGTCTTCTTAGCCTCTTCGCATTTCCTCCTGAGAACTCATTCTTATGGTTGAATTACATATATGTGTATTTAAATAAAAGCAAAAGTCCCAAGAAAAGATCTTCAATAAGATCCCAGGGACACAAGGACATTCCTTGCCTACAGAAAGAATTCCCTCCCCTCCCTTCCCTTCCTCTCCCCTCTCTTTACAAGCATAGAACAAAGTTTATTGAGGAAGGGAAAGTTAGGTTTACAGAGTAAGAGCAAGGCCCACCAAACAACAATGATGGCTGCAACCAAAAAATAGCCGGGCGTTGTGGCGGGCGCCTGTAGTCCCAGCTACCTGGGAGGTGGAGGCAGGAAAATGGTTTGAGCCCAGGAACTGGAGGTTGCTGTGAGCTGTGATGCCACAGCACTCTACCCAGGGGGACAGCTTGAGGATCTGTCTCAAAAAACAAAAACAAACAACAAAACAAAACAGAGTAAGAGCAAGATATAGGCTTACAGAGCAAGATACATTTGCCACAGATAGCAAATGGGCCTCTATTACTAAGGCAAGTAGGTAAAAAGGTTGAAAGAGTACTCTTTCCTTTCAAAGAATGCTGCAGATACCTTTCTCTGAAGTGCACCTATTACCTGGGAGGTGAAAGCATAGGTCTGAAGGCCAGGCCTTTAGGAAAGAGACATTTTCCCCACATCTTTCCTTTTTTTAAAGTATGCACATTTTTACATGTGAACACACCCTGTTTATTTTAAAACTTTTTTTTTTGGAGACAGAGTCTCACTCTGTTGTCCAGGTTAGAGTATAGTGACATCACCATAACTCATTATAACTTCAAACTCCTGGGCTCAAGGGATCCTTCTGCTTTAGCCTCCTGAGTAGGGAGGACTACAGGTGTGCACCACTACACCCAGCTAATTTTTTTCTATTTTTTGTGGAGACCAGGTCTTGCTATGTTGTTCAGGGTGTCCTCAAACTCCTAACCCCAAGTGATCCTCCCACTTTGGCCTCTCAAAGTGCTGGGATTACAGGCATGAGCCACACTTGGCCTAAACTTTTCTAACTGTGAAGTTTCTGTGAGTCCAGTGTTTTTAAATGCTTTCAGAGAAAGTGAGAGGTACCTCATCCCTTTATGATGCTGTTGACAGATGGGCTGGTGCACATTCGCCTGACTTTGTCCACTTTATGTTAATGTATTAGTGTGGTTATTTTTAAATCTGTTTTTAAATTTAACAGCAGTAAGTCGCCACCTGCTCTTTTGCCCTTTGCATTCTCTCCAGTTAGCAATGTCTTAGAGATCTTTTCACACGAATTCAGGGAGTTCAAATCACCCTGTGTAGTGGCAGGAGGATTTTCCCCTTGTGTCTAGTTACTATTTAGTTTTTTAAAGGTGGATATTTTGAGTATCTCTAGTCTTTGCCAGGTGAACAATCTCTTTGCACCTCATGGAAATGTTACTGTGGGTTTTTGTCTTAGATTCTAAGACTTAGAAGTAAAAATTGCTGGGGCAGTTGCATTTTAATAGGTATTAAAAAAATGTTTTAAGTGAGTTACCACTGGTGGAAATTAAGGTTTTGTCTAAAATCTCAGGACTGCATTAATCTTAAGACTTTCTGTGTCCCTTGCCATATCAACATACACACCTGAGTTTGCAAGCTTGCATTTGTAAACCCAGCTTCAGCATTAGCCAGCTTGGACTCTGTGTATTTACTGTGTGTCTACTCCGTGCCAGGCCTCCAATTCTGTGGGATAAAGGAACACAAGAGAAACTTTTCCCTCTCTGAGCTCTAACACAAAACTGTTTGTGGGCCACTGTCACATGTCACTTCTGACACTTGTCAGGGCCCAGGACTGGCCAGGTCTCCGCCGGCTTAACTAGATTCCGGACGCGGACCGCTAAGCTACCTTGCTCTCGTACAGTTTCCCTTAGGTGCCTGAGGGCTATCTACTTTAGCTGGAGAGAGAGAGAGGGTCTTAGAGAGAGTAAAGCAGTCTTCTTAGAAAGATCTTAGTCTTTAGCAGAGCTTAGTAATCTTCAGCAGAGAGACACCGTGCTGGTGTTCTGCAGGCAGGAGAGGAGACAGAGTAAGCGAGTCTGTGATAGAAGGCGCATGTTCCCGTCTGCCTTCTAGCCTAATATAAGGCTGATCTCGTGCCTCTCAACACCACAGGTGTAGAGACTGCCAATTCACCACTGCTCTCATCTCACGAGCTCTCATGCTTGTTAGGAGAGCTAAATCCCTCTCCACGCCCTTTTCACCAAGGTGTTCCATTATTGAGCTATACAGGTATTTCTTATAACTCTCACTCCTCCTAGCCATAGGCTATATGGGCTGCAACAGGCCATGTTTTTCCAGCTCCCCAGCTGTGCTTTGGGCAGAAGGGAAAGACTATTAGTTGAAACTATGGGGAGAATCAAGTCTGATGGCATGGAATTAGGCAAAATATTTGATACAGGTTTCCTGCAAAATAACCACAAGACTGTTGAGGAATAAACCTTTGTTCTCAGAGCCTTGGTCTTTATGCCACCCCAGACTGTCCTGTTAGTGTGTCTTTTTTGGGACATCTGTGGTCATTTGGGTGAATGTGGCACTGTAGGTCTAGTGGAGGGGCTCAGTGATGACAGAAGATGAAGTTCCTCACAACGCTGGCGGGACAGTTTGTTGTTGATTGTTTTCTCATCTGATAGTCATCTGTGCTATTGGCGAGCCCAGACTTTAGTTGTTAACAGTCTAACCTTCCCAATTTCTCTTTTAACCATATACCATCCTTATTATTAATTTTTTTTACTTTAAGGTACTCATTTATTTAACTCATTATCCTTGGTTTAAATTGCTACTTCTGTTTTCCCGCATTAGATATGAAAATAAATATAAAAAGTGTGTGTGTGTGTCCCCTAAAATCTGATGGGTGTGTCATATTCTTTAGGATACACATGCATTCCTGCCAGGGCCCTACAGGATGAGTTCTAATAGATGCAGGGGCAAGGCTGGGAGCTAGAAGGTGAGACGTCTCTGACCCAGAGTTCTGGGGGTGCTCAAGAGAATAAAAAGAATCTGTAGAGCAGAGAGTCTGTAGAGAACTGAGGCCAGTAAGGTGGGGGTTGTCTGAAGCTGTTGCTGAACTGTAGAGTGCAGGTCTAGAGATTGCGAGAGCAAGAGCGATGGGCTGGATACTGGTAAAGCATAGGGACCCTGGACTGACACCTGTAGGGGCCGATGCTGAGTTCTGTATTCATGGCTTAATTGGCTTGGTGTGTGATTGGGCACCTGACCTGACACGGGACAGACACTTAGTCTGGGGAACCATAGGAGAGGACAGAGGTACCTGATTCATAAGGGTGGAAAGGAGGCCCAGTGAAAAGACATATGTGCAGTGACTTCAGAAAAGGATACAGCACTTTGAACACCCCGCGCTTCTGTTAGCTTGTTGTTCTATGACGCTCACTCCTTTTCAGCATTTGATTATTAAGATTTTCTAATGTATACAAAAGTTGAAAGAATCGTATGTTGGAGAAAGAAAGAAGGAGGGAGGGGGTGAGGGAAAGAAAACAAAAAAAGAATAGAAAACAATGACTAATTATTACCTAAACTAGATTCAGTTGTGACCAAAGTACATTACTTAAACATTAATTTTTATTCAACTTGTTAATATGTTGTTTAGGATATTGCATCCTCATTTATAAGTGAAATATGTTTATAATTTCCCTTTATAACAATATATTTCTCTAATTTTAATATCAGGTGTATCCTGATTAAGTAGAATGACTTTGAATTATTTCTTCTTTTTCTATTGTCTATAAGATTTGGCATGATCTGTTTTTTGAAATTATCTTTTATTTATAAATGTTAGTCGTCTATTTTTTGAGACTTTGGAAAAAAAAGATAAGTTAACTGATGACTCCATACTAAGCCTCAGAGTCAAAGTATTCTATATTAGACATAGTCTTATTTGACAATGTGAATGTTACTTTCTTTTCATTATTAATATTGCTTAATATTTCGATGCAGTAATCATCTGATTTCTTTTCTGAATGTATTTATCTTCTTTCATTCTTTTCAAGGTTTTTGTTTCTAGTTCTTATCTTAAACACTGTTATTGTTATTAAATTTTAAGCCTTTTTAATTCTGTAAAGGCAAAAAGTGGAAACCTAATAAACACATATATATGTAAAAAGAACATAAATAAATAAAATAAAAATAATAATTTTTAAAAATTATTATGACTAGCCAGAGTTTATTCCAGGAAAATAAGCATAGTTTAAGACATAAAAACCCATTCATGGGGACAGAGCCCTCCTGTCTGAAACACCTCTAAGGCAGCAGTGCTTTACCCCCACCCAGCACTGTTGTACTGGGGCTCACATGAATTTGAGGGGATACATTCACAGCCCCACATAGACTACATGGAGTTTGGAAAGAGTTCCTCAAGGTAAATGGGGTGCTATGACCAAGGGTTCTGGGCAGGCAAAACAAATAAAAACAACCCCAAGGCTTCCCCTATTCACTGCACTATGTTATGATTTCTATCTTTCAACTAAGATTAAATCATCCAGAACTAAACAAACCATACACTGTAACCACATTCAAAGTGTTGAATGGATGGTATAGAGAAATAAAAATTGACCCAGCAAGAAGAAATGAGAACACAACTTTCGAATCAAAGGGAAATTATAGAAAAAACTGAATTTGTCTTGATGGCTTTTATGGGGATGCCAAATTCATGATAGAATAAATTCCTAGAAAAAGGATTAATATGTCAAAGTATGTTCATGTTAAATATTGATAGATTTTACCAAATTGTACTACGAACAAGTACAGCCCCCCCAACAGAACCTATTCCTCACACTCTTACCAAGATTTAGTATTATAGAACTATTTAATTTCTGGCCTCCCAATAGTTTACATGATGCCTTTACAGTGTACATTAGGCAGAAATTAATTATGAGAGATAATATATTTTCCCCTCAGATTTCTTAGCTGAAGATAGACACCTTCTTTTTTATATTTAGTGATTATGAATATGCCTATAATAAGCCAATTTTATTATCTTTTTTCATGGAAGGATTTTTTAAGTGGAGATGGTTATGTGCATTCACCCAATTTAGAGAATATATGCTTGTTTTTCAGACCAGACCATCAGTGTAGAATGTGATTTCATTTTAGGAGTTGAAAAGAATAGACTGAGAGAAACTACCGGGAAAAAAAAATGAAGGACTAAAAGTCCTGAAATATGAAATACCATTTTCAGGGGGAAGAGAACCCCCTTTGGAGAAAGAAGTTAATTATAAATGAGAGAGACTGCATTCCTAAATTCCTGCTTCATGAAGCACTGTTGCATGGTGCAATTCTTCCATGAATATCAGCACTGGCTGGTACTTGTGACCCCCAAAACGCAAAGACACAGGGAGCACTGAGCCAGAATCTTAAACACTCAGTTAAATATGGTCTAGAAACACAACAGCAAATATGGCTAGGTTTTCATTTATACTTTTTCTAAAAGTCAAAAGCAAACAATGTTTTAAATGAGAAGCTATATATTTTTTTTTTTTTTTTTTTTTATCTTGTAGAGACAGAGTCTTACTTTGTCGCCCTCAGTAGAGTGCCATGGCGTCACACAGCTCACAGCAACCTCCAGCTTCTGGGCTTAGGTGATTCTCTTGCCTCAGCCTCCCGAGTAGC
>CAUYRH010080023.1:0-54572 GCA_963574655.1 Perodicticus potto | reverse complement strand
AGCTTCTCTCTCCCTACTTGAAATCTCTCCCACTACCAGGAGCTTTGGTGTTTTCTGTATTCTTTTCTGTAAATCAATTCTGTCTTATCACGGACGGGTAGGGGGGGAAATAATGTAATGAAGAATAATAAAATACATGTATTTTAAAAAAAAATCTTGGCATGAAAACTTTCCATTTTTCTGTTTTAAGAATGCATCGTATGCTTATTCTGCTAACAACCATCTCATGCATACATTGTTTGGTAGACTTCCCTGACAAGCATGTAAACTGTTCCAAAACCACAGCAGAAGAAGCAGGACTGGTTGCTGTGCAAGGCCACCCAGATCTTCCCTTGTGCACACTACACACAGTACCATGCGTCTCAGATTTATCACAAACGCATGCAATTGTTAGGCATTTTGGAGGTTCTGTTCCATACTCATGCCTCCACTGTGGTTGTACTTTCACAATGTTCTCGACTTTCAAATACCACTTCAAAATGGCCTTGCACTACTCAAATGACAACCGTGCTTCCACCATTTTCTTTGACTGTCCTTCCTGTCACATGGTGACATTAGCATTCATTTGATTAACGCCAGCTTTTGAATGAATGTCACACTATACATTGCTACCGTAATTCAATTCAACTTCAAAAAGTAATACATAAACAATGTCCCTTAAAATGTGTACTCCCCCAGTAGTGATTCTTCACCATGCTATTAAAAATAGTGAAAACAACCTCACGGCTCTCCAAACAATGAATTGATTAAGAACACTATGGTGCCTGTGTATAATTTAACACTAGGTAAATATTAAAATGATACTGTAGATTCATATTTAATGGTACAGAAGGATAGTCTTGATATATAATTAAAGAAAAAACATAAATGGTATATGTAGTAGGATTTTTTTTTTGAAAAAGTAGTATTTCTGTATTTGCATGGTAAAGACTTTAAGGATATGCATGTAAAAGACAGTAGGGTCCCTGAGGTGTGAAATTCAATGAAATTTTTGCTTTTTTAAAATATGTCATCTAATTTTTCTATAATGATTATATATTACAGTCATGCACTGACTAACAATGTTTTTTTTCATGATGAACTGCATATAAAGGTGGTCCCATAATATTTAATAGCTGAAAATTTCCTATTGCTTAAGTGATGTCTTGATGGTCTTTACCATGTGCAGCCCTAAGCTAATGTCTGTGTTTGTAGCTTAGTTTTTACAAAAAATTTAAAAAGGAATAAAAGAATCAATAAAATTAAAAAAAAATTTTTTTGGAGACCAAGTCTTACCCTCTTGCTTGGGCTAGAGTGCATTAGCATCATAACTCACTGCAACCTCAGGCTCCTGGATTCAAACGATTCTCTTGTCTCAACCTCCCCAGTAGATGGGACTACAGGAGCTCACCACGCCCAGCTAATTTTTTTTGCCCAGTTAATTGTTAATTTTTCGTAGAGACATGATCTCTCCCTGTTGCTCAGGCTAGTGTTACAGTCCCAGCTCCAAGTGATCCTCATCCCTCAAAGCCCAAAGTGTTAGGATTTTAAGTGTGAGCCACTGTGCTGTGTTTGTGTTTTAAGCTAAGTGTTATTACAAAGTAGTCAAAAAGTTAAAAAAAAAATTAAATTTATTGTAAGTTAAGGTTAATGTATTACTGAAGAAAAATTTTTTGAATAAATTCAGTGCAGCCTAAGTGTGCAGTGTTTATACAGTCTCCAGTAGGGCACAGTAATGTCCCAGGCCTTCACATTCACTCCCCATTCACTCCCTAACTCACCCACAGCAACTTCCAGTCCTGCAAGCTCCATTCATGGTTAGTGTCCTACACGGGAGTACCGTTTTTTAATCTTTTATGCCATGTTTTCCATGCTCCTCTTCTATGTTTAGAGACACAAATGCTTGTCATTGTGTTCCAATGCCTGCAGTATCTGGTGTGGGAACAAGCTGTCCAGGTTCACAGCCCAGGAGCAGCAGGCTGTGCCACACAGCCCAGGCACAGAGGAGGCCACCCCATCCAGGCTTGTGTGCGTGCCTTCCTTGATGTCTGTGGATGACATCTCCTAACAAAACATTTCTCAGAATGTATTCCCATCATTAAGCAATTATAATCATACTTAAATTAAAATAAAAGCTATTACTACTATAAGGGGGAGAGAAGAGTGTTTTTCACATAAATCAATTTGTAACTCCTAGTAAGATAATCAAGTTAGCCCCCAAACCTGTCAAACTGGCTTAGACTGATCAGTGTAATACAGTTTGGGTGGTGATAGGGGAAAGGGACTGGGGGAGGGAAGAGCCTCTCATTTACTTGGGCCTAGAGAAAGCCCTGTCCCAATTCCCAGGCCTCCCTCCCAGGCTGCTGACTGGCCTTGGGTCAAGGTCACACAGGCTTACCATACTGGGTCACTCTCTGCTCCAAAATTACCCACAGAAAACTTCCCTCCCCAACCGAAACCTTGTCCCCCTCAGGCCTCATCCAGTCTCTGCCAGGACAGCAGCAGAGATGAACCGACTGTAGTCAGTGTCATGGCTGAAGAGAGGGTGACCAGGGCTCTGCCTACACCAGCTTCCATGAGGCTGGGGGTGGGGAGACACTTCTGGTATGCAGGCCACACCCCGAGCAACACCGCCAGGGCCTGCTGATGGTGTGCGTCCGCTGGTACCCCTTGGCATCTGTCTAGGGTCTGTTGTCCACAAGGCACCCATCCTGGGGCCTCTTCTTGCTCTGGACTCCATACTGATGCTGTTATGCCCACCCAAATACCCATTTCATTCATTTACAGACTTTCTGACTTATTCATTCAGAAGGGGTTTACAGCTAATTAACTAGCTCCTTGCCGGACATCATAGAGGCTACACTAGGCAAGTATAAATTGTCCCTCTCCTATCTTCCCTAAAGTCCCTGGGATCTAAGTGGACACAGCATGCTCCAGGTGAGTCCAGCCTGGCTATTGGTGACCATGAGGGGAAGACTGAGACAGTGGAATAGGACCAGGCTGCATAGAGAGAGATTCAGTGCTGAGAATCCAGAAATAATCCCAGGAAAGTCATCGTGTGTGATACCACAGGAGGCTGAGAGCAGAGGCAGACCAAGCCTGGGGTCAGGGTGGAGGGGTGTGTGGTCACCACAGCTTACAGAGAAGGTGGTCCAGGGCAGAGTTTGTGGCTCAGGAGTCAAAGTCCTGCATCTGGCCTCCCCAGTCATGGGCCCTGGGGCAGCCCATTTTTCATGGGTGAAATGCACATGATAACCCTGCCTTCAGACCTCAAAAGGCTGCTGCAAAAAGCCAGTGAGGATGGGTGCATCTAAAGTGCTTTGTTAAACTGTAGAGTGCTATACAAATGTTAGCTATTATTATTAAATGGCTGAGGCAGTATTTTGTCAGCAGCTTAGTTCAGCTCAGTTGGACATAGCACTCCAAACATTTCACCCAATACCAAATAGGACTTTGTTATTTAGGGAAGAGATTCAGGAGCTTTCATGGAACACTGGAAAATCTAAACAGTAGCTAAAACGCCACTATCCCAGCTTCAGATAAGCATCTTCACTCTGGTGATGCTGGGGGCTCACGGCTGCTGGGACCCTCGGTCCACACCCAGAGAGGACCTACACTCTGGGGGTGCTCGGCACCAAAGGGGGTCCAGGTCTGGGGTAAAGTGCCAAACGGAGGAGGTGCTCACACAGTCCTGGGCTTGTCTGCAGCCCGCAGCCCATGCTGAGTGCTCATTCACCCCTACAGGAGCAGCACCTCTCAGAGACCTGGAGGAGCACACAGCACCTGCCAGCTGGAGTCGGAAAACCTCAGCCTGGGAAGGGAGCCTCAGTAGTTGCTCTCTCCTGTTTATCCCCCTCTCGGCAGTCTGTAGGCCTCCTGAGGGTGGGCGTTGTTCCCCTAGTACCTAGCAAAGGGCCCAGTGCGAGCCAGACATTAGATGTCTGGCTGGCTGGTGAGTGGATAAATGAATCCCGTAGCGTTTCTCATCGAGAAAATATGCTGCTTCTGCTCTTTCCGAGGAGGCCGACTTTTCTTTTAGTTTTGTATTCTTTAAAGAGTAAAGTCTCCCTGTGCCCACACTTGCTCTTCATTCACTTCTTTCTCCCACCACATCCACAGGGGAAGGGGTGAGGCTGCTGAGATCCAGAGGCCTCTTCTCCAGGATGCCCCGGAGGGCTCCTAGAGAGGAGCAAATGGCCAGTGGGTTGGCCCCATCTCCCAAGCCAGCAGCAGTAGCTCTACCCTAGGTGTGAGGTGAGAACTTTAAGGGATGGGGAAAAGACCTTTCCCAATAGATTTCTATTTAAATGTCTATTTTCACTTACATTCTCCACTCAACACAAAAGCTCCCCTTTAAACCCTCATCTCCTGGTAAATAGACTATTCCTGACCATCTGAGTCACATATCTCTGGGCAGCCAGACCTTCTGACTCACTGGTGGTTGAAATCTCAGATTCACGATGCCACAGAGCTGCTAAAAATAGGAACCATGTACCTGGTTCCCTGTACCTGCCCCAAAATAGGACAGAGATAAAGATGGTTCTTTAAAAAATAACTGCTTTATCTGTAACATAAAAGTCAAATAATAATTGTCCCCATTCATATGTCCTGAAATTTAATAAAGCCATCTCTATTCCTGTGGAAATCAGCAAAGTAGATGGATAGATCCAATAGACGGAAAGACAGACTTGTTGTTTTTATTAGAAAATGCTATGTCCTTAAATTAGCATGGGGGTATTTTCACAGCAGTGGTAGGGAAATGAAACTTCATCCATGCTTCGCTGGTTTCTCTCTTGAGAATCAATGTGGCTTAAAATAGTCAGGAAATTGTCACTGAGAAACAAAGAGGATGCTCAGGGTTTGGGGTTTTTTTTTAGAGTAGTTTTATATTTCCTTTCAAGGCTTTTGAGGCCTCCCTATGTTAAATTTTTACAGCTTTTTCCACTACTTGCAAACTATTTGTACTTGAACAGCCTTAGCATCAAACTTGATTTTTTTCAACCTTACTTTTTTTGGAGAAAAACATCTACACCACTGTCAAGTATTCTTTTTGGCAAAAGTCGTGACAACTTAACTTCACTGGGAACGTCTGCTTCAGGATTTACTATGGCCTTTGACTAGCTAAGCCTCCTCTGACCTCACAGTATCTCGCAACGAGGTTGGGCAGATACTACCACTCTCAACCTATAGATAAGCCTAGACCCTCAGGGAGGAAATGCTCAGATGGAGGGCTGGGACCCTAATCCTGGCCTGGTGCCTCACCTTGTCATGCACAGAGGGAGCCTGGGGTAGAAACATTTGAAAGAAGAGAGCAGAGAAGACTTGCCTTCCAGGGACAGAGGGGAGCCCAGAGGTGGACACCCTGCTCCATCAGATAGGATGCTACTCATGAAAAATGCCTCTCAGGCTTTTCTACTTGTAAATCATTCTACATTTCAGGCCATTTTTTAGCTAATGGGATCTGCCACGGAGTAGATGACCTAAAGAAAATCACCTCTGGAGACTGTCTTCAACAGGAAGGAAACAGCTCTTGACATCATAAATCGCAGCTGTTGGCTTTCATGAGTGTTTTTAACTTCCAGTGACTTCCGGCAGGTGGGAGGCTGCAGGCCGGCAGGCACAGATCACTGAGTGATGGGACATAAATCACTGGAGCCATATGTGGAACCCAGCCCAAATCTCCAGCAGCCACGGTGAGGCTGCAAGTGAGTGAGGGGACAATGAGTGGTCACATAGGGGCCAAATTGTGGCTGGGGTACCAGGAGTGCCAACCTCAGGGCACCTTCAGGGCGAGGCTGGGATGTGTGAGTGGCCAGCATGAGCTTGAAAACGTATAAGAGTTTCTGAAGTGGGTGCCCCAACCTTGGGGCAGTGTACAGGTCTAGAGGGAACAGCTTGGAGAAAAAGTGTGAAGCGCTCTGGAAAAGCAACTTAGGTTATTTAAAAAAGGAATTATGGGCCTGTCATTCACCCCATTTAATTTGGGAGGGAAATAAAGCAGCTGAGAGTCAGTAGCGGCCGGACTTTGGTCTTGTCATCCCATTTAATCCTTGCAAATGTACCACGGGACAGTTTATTACTACTATCTTTGTTTTACAGCTGAGGAAACTGAGGTGCAACAAAGTTAAAGAATTTGCTGGAAGTCACACAGCTAAGTGAAGTCAGCATTCGAACCATGATTTATCAGACCTCGAAGCCCACGTTTACCTCACAGCACAATTCTTCTTAGAACATTTGCCTAGTCTGCTAGATCCCAATGGCCCAGCAGCACCTCTGTCCTTTTGAGCCTAGAATGAGCTATTTTGGCCCGATATGACAACCTTCTCCTTGGCTTCTGGCTACTCTCCATCCCAGCAGTGTCATTAGTCTGAGCTGACCAGCGCCTGCTAAGCTCAGTATTGCTGGGCACCTTGCTTTAGGGGCGGTCCCGTGGAGCAGCACACAACAACAGCAGCAGAATGGGGGCCTCCACCCACCTTCTGCCTGTGTAAATCTCCTCCACTAGAGGGAGGTGACCTGAGGAGAGAAGCTTATGGCCATGAGGGCCCACCTCTTGGAGGTAAACTCATCTTTCAAGGCATCGAGCAGCAAGCAGCGTTAGAAAACAATGTAGCTCATTGCCTTTAGCGCTGGGCATAGCACTGGGCAGAGAAGGAATAAAGGCCTAGAAGTCAGAAGGCTGACCTAGTCACCAATGGCCAAAGGCAAGTAACTTAATTTCTCTGAGCCCCTGTTTCCTTTCCTAAAGGTAACAGTAACTCCTATCTTGTCTTTTTCACATCGTCCTTGTGAGAAGCTAAGGAGGTGACCAGTGCAATGGTGCCTTGAATACCAAAAAGAACTATGAAAATGTGAAGCATTTCTTCTTGAGGCTCTCTGGGGAGGGAGTGCGGCCTTTGTGTAATTTATTTCTGTGTTTATTTACTCTTACTGTCAGAAAGGTTTCTGAATGCCAACCTACAGCTCTCCGGCTGTTTTTTCCCCTGGCAGTGCCCTCTAGGGGGTCAGAGACCATTCTAATAACATGGGCCCACTGCTGCTTGACCACCCAAGGGCATGAGCTAGATGGCACCTTTGGAAGGAGACTGGCAATGGTGATGTCTCCTGCACCTCAGCAAACATTCCCCATTCTCCTTAGGCCACTGTGGGATGTGAGTTCTAGGAGAAAAAGAAGAAAGAGAAAGATGCATGATACTTAATAATAAGCTTGAGGAATCAAGGCGGAGAGAAAGAAGCAAAACAGTGGCTGGTCAGGACCAGAATGTAAGGACCAGACCCCTAAGTCCATCCACTACAGACATGACCCAGAAGACACTCAGGACTGGAGTTAAGAGCACCCACTGGTTTGGGAGTTATCCAATCTCACTGTGAATTCTGGCCTCACCTCTTATTATGTCTTGGTCTCAGGGAAATCATTCAATATCTCCAATATTCAGTTTCCCTTATCCACTGGGGCATTCAATGAGATTCTGTATAACCTATGGGCGGTCCCACTCCACACTGTCACCCTGACGTCAGCAGCTCACCCTCTTCCCCTACAAAGTCTTCCCCCCTTTCTCAAGGAACAAACCTAAGTGGGCTGTTCATGGGTGGGTGTGAGGACTGCACACTGGCTTCCCCTGGGTATAGTGAAGACTCAAAATTTCATTGCTACTCTATTGTTTTATTACAACTTTAGAATATTTTCTGATAAAAAAAGTGCTATTACTGAAAAATGTTTTAAAAAATAGAGAGAAATGCTACAAAGAGCATACTGTTAACATTTTGGCTTATTTTCTTCCAGATTTTTAATGCATATTTTAAATGTAATTGAGATTCTATCACATGTACATTTTATTCTGGTATTTCACAGGAAATTATAAGATAAGCATCTTGTTATACTGTTAAAAACTCTTCAAAGACATTGTTCAATGGGCACATCATTTTCCATGGTGGGGCTCTACCAACTCCCCACTGTTAAGTAATTGTTGTCTGTAATTTTTTACTTTGGAAGTAACACTGCAAGAAGCTCAGTGCATAAATATTTGCATATTTTCTTTGAGCATAAGTAGGGCTAAAAGTTATGAATATTGTTGAGGTTCTCAGTACAAATTGCCAGGCTGCATTCCAGAAAAGTCTGGCCAGGGCCTTCCAGGCAATAGGGCTCAGGAATTTCTGCTTCACTCTCTCCTCCTGCTCTTCTGATGGCTTATCCTTGTTAATTCCAGGTGCAAACTAGGGCATTCACTTTTTTTTAACTTTTTATTTTAAAATAATCTCAAACTTAAACGACAAGTTGCAAGGAAAGTGCAAGACACTCCCATATCCCAGTGCCCTTCCCCCAGATTGCCTAATCATTAACATTTTTCCATATTTGCTTTACCATTCTCTCAATCAATAGTTATACGTATGTAACATATCCATACACGTGCAAAAATACATGTGTTTTTCAGAATCGTCTAGACTGCCTTCCAAACACAATGCCCCTTTATGCTTATATACTCAGCGCACATTTTATAAGAACCAAGGCATTCTCACATAGTATGATTAGCAAAATCAGAAAATCGACATTGATATAATACTGAATCTAATCTGCGGACCTTGAATTTCACCCCATGTCCTTTACAGAAAGAAAAATATTGAGTCCAGAATTCAATCCAAGATCATGCATTACATTTAGCTGTCATATCTCTTTAGGGCCCTTTAATCTGGAAAGGTTCTCTTGGTCTGTCTTTGTCTTTCATGACCCTGACATTTTTGAAAAGGACAAGCCAAGATATTTGTAGAACATCCCTCAGTTTGGGCTTGTCTAATATTTCCTCCTGATTAGATTAAAGCTAGGCATTCTGGCAGGCAGGAACACCACAGAAGGGATGCTATGCCCATCTCAGCGGGTCCTATTGGCAGGTGTATGGTGTTGGTCTATCTCATAGTGGTGAATTCAACTTTGAGCATTTGGTTAAAGTGGTTTCCACATTTCTCCATTATAAGCTTGCCATTTAATTTTTAAGTCATTTATGCAAACATTCTATTCCTCATTTAAGTTTCACCTTCTAGTTTTAGCGTGCACTAAAGATTCTTTTGAAGCAATGGTGTGGTGGCCAAGCAGTGATCTTCTACGTTCATTGCTCCTTTAACATTTGTTTGTTGGCATTATGTCGTAAGGAAAAATTGTCCTCAATCACACCCATTTATTTATTCATTAACTTATTAGATCAATGTAGACTCATGGATTCCTGTTTAATCTGTTAGTGTCATTATTTATTTTAATCCTCTAATTCAGTGGTTCTCAACCTTCCTAATGCCACGGCCCTTTAATACAGTTCCTATCGTGACCCACAGGTTGAGAACTGCTGCTCTAATTGTTTTAGCTCTAGTTAGGGGGAGTCCCTTGGATCCAGTCTTGCTATCCTTTCTTCATTCTTCTCAGAGCAGTATTCTCTGGCACCAGAGGTTGCAAGAAGTTCTAACTTTTCCTTTGATGCCTTTTAATAAAGAACAATATTTAGAAGCCAAGATCAGGATGCTAGATTTTCTTACTGCTACAGAAGTGTCCTCACTTCTAAGTTCTCCTGGTAGTAAACAGAGTTAGGAAACGTATATCTTTATGCACATAATCACAAACACATACACATGTCTCGTATGTATACACAAATTTAACCATATTAACAAGGCATTTCTTTTTATATTATAACTTTTAAAATTACTACTAAACTTGAAGATTTTTTCAAGTGTTATTAGGATATTACAGGGATCCTTTGCCATTTCTATAAGAATCTTTGTATCTCTTATTGCTTTAGATAAATATTCAAATACAGATACTAAGAAAAATAATATATTTGTAGTAAGTTCTTCCCCAAATTCATTGTTTGCTTTTTCATTTCTGATGTAGAGATTTCTAACTTTTGAAATTAGGACTATTCTCACTACTGTTTTGAGCTATTAAAGTATTTCTCCGTCAGAGATTTGATACTCAGTTCTACTTTCTTCTTCTTTTTCTATTAATCTATTTAGTCATCTTGGAACCTATCGTGGCAAACCGTATGAGATGAGGATCCCAATTGCTTTGATATTTTTCCCAAGTATCTAACCAATTGTCCTAGTACCATTTATTATATAATCCTTCCCTTCATCACTGATTTACCATTGTTGTTTTTAGAAATTGCTTTCTGTATCTCCATCTGGCCGAGTGGTTTTTATAAAGGTTATAGGGAAAAATTGTTTTTCTCTCCTATCTCATATAATTTATAACCTTAGAAAAACAGCATCCTGGCTACTGAAGCCAAGCTGTCTGGATTCAAACCCAGGTCCTCAGCTTTCTTGCCTGTAAAGTGGGGGTAATCATAGTACCTGTCAGGTTATTTTTGAGGTTAAATGCATCAAAACACTTCAAGTACTTAAAATATTAAATTAAAACAACAGTACTTAGACATGGAAGAACTCAATAAATGTTAGTAATTATAATTTTTAGAAATTTTTATTGTTTTATGCTAACCCTTTATTGCTCAGATGGGAAGATCCAAATTGCTTTGAAAGTGAGGTTCAGAAATACACATGAGACGATTTTCCCAAGATCACATACCCCAGCACCCCCATGCTGGCACATCGATAGGGAAGTGGGTCCTTCTCGACATTTCTTTCTCGGGTCAATTCTCATCACCTGTGATTTTAACTTATGCAAATTCTACTATGAGCAGGGAGAGGGAGGAAATGGGAGAAGGAGGGAGGAAGACACAATTTGCACAGGGTGTGTGGTGCCTTCCACCTCTCTCTCAGCACACGTGTACCCTGCGTAAGTGGGAGATGCCAGCCGGCTGTTCACCTAGTCTTCCTTGGTTCCTGTAAGCGTCTCACCACATTGAGTGGGTTTCCCGTGTTTAAAGATAAGTATTTCAAACAACATGGCCCTTAAACGTAAACCAACTAATGTAATCCCAGCTGGAGCCCAACTGCCCCAGCAACAGACTGCTAATCCTTGTGGAACAAAAATCAGCTGCTGTGGCCTTCGTGAGAAGCGACATGCCATTCTGTAGCCTGGCATTTTCCTAGGAGACTGTTAGGGGTTTTGTAGTCACTATTAAGACCATGACAGTAATGCCATAGTCCCCAACCAAATGGTGCTCATGTTTTGTCTTGGGTCTTGTGCCTTTCCAATTCTGTTCTCCTCCAATGTAAACTTCATAAAGTGCACATTAGACTGTATTTTTCCCATGCTTAAAACTCTTCATTCCTAGGCCAATTTCATGTGAATTTCCTAGGCCTCAATCCCATGAATGGACTGTGTCCATTCATTGATGCATTCATTCACTTTGCCCCGGGGGAAGGGACTGTGTTCGTTCACTGATACATTCATTCACCTTGCCCCCCGGCGGAAGGGACTGTGTTCATTCGTTTCCTGGCCAAGGAACCCATACACCTATATATACCCCGAGACTAAAAGCCTAAAGGGAGAGACAGGGAAAGACCGGGAGAGAAACGGAGAGAGCTTTTCTCTCCCCACTTGAGTTCTCTCTCTCTACCAGGAGCTTTAGTGTTTTCTGTATTCTTTTCTGAAAATAAATTCTGTCTTACCACTGGAAAAAAAAAAAAGAAAAGAAAAAAAAACTCTTCACCATGTCCCCATCATCACACAAACACACAGTATTCACAGCTGGTCAACAAAAATGTTTTCTTTTTGCAAAATGTTAAAGTCAAGAAGTATTCGGGGCGGGGGTTGACTTGAAGACTCTAAAGTGACAAGTCAGGATAGATTATGTGGCATGTGCAGAACAGGCCATGCCTGCTTGATGAGAGACAAAGAGGAGCTGTATTTATTAATGAGAACCGCCTGTGGCGACTCCCCACACTGGTGAGTACTGCCCTGCCCAGCAGGTGCACTGACAATGCAGTGGACAGGCCCTTCCCCAGGAGCAAGTTTCCATAGTCCAGCTTGAGTATAGTAAACAGCAGGATCGTATCAAGACAGAGCACCTAATTCTGCCGAATACTACAGAGTTCTCTGTGCTTGAAAAATTATAATAATTAAGCAGTAGAAACTATTGATGCTGTTTATTTCACTAATCAAAACCATTCCAAAGTTATGCACAGAGACTGGGCGCAGTGGCTCATGCCTATAATTCTAGCACTTTGGGAGGCCGAGGCAGTTGGATTGCTTGAGCTCAAAAGTTTGAGACCAGCCTGAGCAAAGCAAGACCCTGTCTCTACTAAAAGAGAAAAACTAGCTAGGCATTGCGGTGGGAGCCCGTAATTCCACCTACTCAGGAAGCTGAAGCAAGAGGATCTCTTGAGCCCAGGAGTTTGAGGTTGCTGTGAGCTATGGGATAACACAGCACTCAACCCCAAGGAGACAGAGTTAGACTCTGTCTCAAAAAATAAATAAAAATAAAAAATAAATACAACTTAAAAAAACCTCAGAGTTATGCACAGGAAAAGGACACGATACTGGTCGAAAAAATGGGCAGAGACTGAAAAATGTGGTCATTAGAATCATGGTACCTATTAGATGCTGTGGTGCTTGTTTTAGGTTTTGTTTGGTTGGTTTTTGAGATAGAGTCTCACTCAGTCACCAGGGCTAGAGTGCCATGGTGTCATCATAGCTTGCTATAATCTTAAATTCCTGGGCTCAAGTGTTTTTCCCACCTCAGCCTCCCCAGTGGCTCTGATTATAGGCATACTCCATCATGCCCAGGTAATTTTTCTATTTTTTGTAGAGATGGGCTTTCACTATGTTGCTCAGGCTGGTCCGTCTCAAACTCCTGGCCTCAAACAGTCCTCCTGTCTTGGCCTCCCAAAGTGCTAGGATTACAGGTATGAGCCACCATGCCCGGCCTGTGATATCTGTACATTCAATAAGTGGCCAGAGGCATCTGGAAGCCATTCTGTATCTACATTACTAGTCTGGGTGCTATCTTCAGTTCTCTGTGACAAAACCAGGAGGTATCCACAGCAAACTTTGTTAATGCCCATACTGCTGTTGCTCCTGGAAAAAAATCAATCTGATAGATAAAAATAGAACCCGGGTGACAACAAGCAGTACTTAATTTCACCCAGTTCATATGCAGATAAATTCCACGAGGTCCCAGATGAGACACCACATTGCTCCTTAGTCATTCTGTGGAGGTTGCGTTGAGTGGCCTCGTTTGCCCACACTGTCAAAATGTATGTTGTAGTTGATCAATGGCACAATAAAGAAGGTACATTAGCAACAACCAAAAATGACTTTCTAATTGGAGTTGACACAATAAAAGCCTCCTTCTAGACATCATTGTCCAATTGCACCAAGATGGTAAATAAATAGCCCAAGAACAGACCAAGTGACAATCCCTGATTCCATTCCCAGCTTCCATAATTTTATCCATCAAGCAACATGCCCATCTATGCTTTCCATACTGGGGTTGCACATGTTGTTTTGAGGAGTGACAGTTTGTTAGCATTCACTTTGGGGATTCCTAATGGCTTTCCTAGGGAGAATGACCAACAGCAGACTGAGGAGCAAGGCTGCATTTAGAGTTCAGCTTGACTAATTCATCCATCTCTTCATCTCATTTCAACAAACCCATTCTGGGGTCAGAACTAAGCAACAACTATGAACAAATTAAAATAGAAGAAGTGGCAAAAATGCTAGAATCATAGCAACTTCACTGCTACGTGAGTGAAGACCCTGAGAACTAAGGTTAAATCTAGGCACAGAGACCCACTGGCGAAACCTCAAAGCTCAAGGATCATTTGGGGGACAAGAAAAATCATGCCAGCACCCTCTCTACTCTCAGTGTGTGGTGAGAAATGGTGCAAGCAGCCTTGCCTCTGAGACAGATCTACCAGAACTTTCTTGGCTGAAGTTCCATCAAAATCTTCATCTGCAAAGAACTGGCCCCCTACCTAGGACATTTGGAAAATGTTTCTTCCTACAGAGTAATCACATGATCTCATCCTTTGAATTGGCTGCTCAGGATGACAGGCCACAGGTGAAGGGTACAGGTAAGGTGAGAGAGCCATGTGAGGGTTTTCTGTCCAGGCACCAGCTTTCTAGTCTAACCTTACCTTCCAGTCCTTGTGCATTACAGGTTTAGCACTGTTGATGTTTTTATCTTTGACTCCATCTTCCTTTATGAGGACTTATGATGAAGCAACTGAATTTCTATCTTGCTTGTGACAAGGCAACCTTCCAAGTTCATCATCTTTCTTCTAAAGATACAATGGCATCTTTCTTCTAAAGACACTATGGCATCAACCTAGTCATGCTTCAACCAGCAGCATCACAAGGTAAGCTTAGACAGTCAGGTTCACACCACGTAAACACCTCTCTGCACTGTACTCAGCCTCCTGGTGTGTTAGACAAGGATGGACATGGAGGTCATTGGTCAAAACTGTCATTCTATGGCTTCACAAACTGTGGTGTGTATTCCATGGGATACTTTTCAGCCAAAATAAAAGATGGAGACTTTACGTCTTTTGTTTACCTGGATGGAGTTGAAGCACATTCTTCTTAGTAAAGTATCATAAGCATGGAAAAGCAAGCATACAATGTATTCAATACTAATATGAAAAGAACAGAAAAACAAATGTCCACACGAGAGAAAAATACAATTAAATTCAAGTTGGGAGGAGAGGGGAGGAGGGAAAGGGGAGGAAGGAGAGTGATTGGTAAGCTCTCACCTAATGTGTACAATGTAAGGATATACCACACACCCCCGGATGAAGTGTTCAACTACAACTTGAACTTTACATTAGAAATGCAAATAATGTAACCTATACATTTGTACACTCATATTAATCTAAAATAAAAAAGATTAATACACTCATTAATTTGTACACTCATTAATCTAAAATAAAAAAGATTAATTCTCTTAAAAAAAAAAAAAGCTGTCATTCTACCGTGGACCATAGTGAATGTCAAGGCCACAGAGCTAGTTACTGATAGAATAAGAACTGAATCCCAGAAACTCCTTATACCATTAATAAACCCCATCTTCTCTCAGTAGAAAGAGGAAAATGGGCAACTCAATTGATCACTCATTCAACTGAATATTTGCTCGTTAACTGTATATGTCTGGCAGTGTGTTTCACTTTACAAGATTTGCAAAGGAAGTATAAGCACAGTGGTTAACACGTGAAATGATTTACAAAGCTAATGGAAAAGCAAGAGGTCAACAAATGGAAGTGCTTCAAAAAAATTCAACATCCTGGACTTGAATCACATGAAGTAGGTCTGGGCTTCCCTTTTGTGTGAATTTTACAATATAGAGGATTACTTCTTCTCTCTTGTGTAAAACCCAGGAGGGGAAGAGCCTGCTCTACACAGTTAATAGAGACCAGATGCTCCATCTACTCAGAGCCCAAGATGGCAGCCAGAGCTGCAGCCGTCACATCCACATCCTTCACAGAGGAAGGAGGAGGTAAGAATGAATAGTGGAGGGTAGCAAATATATCTGCCTCCTAAAGCCTGGTCTTGCATATTTTTAGGAAGCTGCCTGAGGAGTTGCTGAGGCACACCCTGGTTAAGGACAATTAGACTAGACTGTCTTTTGGGTACCTTCCAGCCATGAGCCATTCTAAGGGACATGAAATGAGGAGAAATACCATACTAAGCTTTGTTTCAGCGGTAAATCCCAAAGGGTAATCTATACAGCTAGGCCTTGAGAAGTGGCTGAAATGCAGGCTGGGTCCTCGCAGCCAGGACTGACACAGTTGCAGGGAAATATTTACTAGGAGACACGGCATAAGGGGGGCTAAGAGGTAGCAGAACACCTGATTAAACTCGTGGAAGATGGTGCCTATAGTCTAAGGGTAGTGGCAGCCCCTCTAATAGATGAAGAACCTGTTTTTTCCATGAAAAAAGAAGTGTGGGGTTTTTGAGAAGAATCCAGCATTTCAGGGACCCAGCTGAAGTTTCAATGCTTTTCCAAGTGCAAATATCTCCATCAAAATTGCTAGAAGAACTTGTTAAAATACATATTCCTGGGGCCCTAATTTAGACTTATTTAATCCAAGTTCTAGAATCTGCATTAATTTTTTAAAACTCTGAAGCATTAATCAAGATTCCCTGGGATCACTGTGTTCCCTGGGAAGGGAGAACAGCTCACACACGGCATTGCCTTTATCCTCGTCATGATCACCATTTCTACTCACTCTCTCCTCCCTCATTATCCACCTTTTCTTCTCTCCCTGCCTCATTGAGTCCTTCCCTCAAAATCCCTTCTGAAAAAATTCTGAGAAACTTGATGATGAAGAACAAAAACAGTCCCCCTGACATGTGGGTGAGGCTTGACTCCCACCTGCTGCTTGGAGCCTCCACGTGCCCCCAGTATGCCCTTCTCACAGCAGTGCACAGAGGGGTGGGCAGGCTGGGTGTCCACCCGACACGGGGGTGAAGGATCCCTCAGGAAATGACACTCACACACGCAGGGGAGGCCTGTTTCAGTCCCCTACTCTCCCCCACCCTAGAGAAAGCATCCTGTCATTCACCGACCTGCAGGCTGAGCGCTCCAAGTGAAAGGTATGGGGCAACACCTCCCTGTCCATACAGCCAGGACTGATCGGATGCATAAGCGGAGTTGGCAGCTATTATATGACTTAAAAGAAATCAGGAGAACATTTGCTTGCCTTCAAAAGGGGGGGGGGGGAAGGAAACTAACATTTACTGAAGGTCCCTCTGGGTGCCAGGTTCGGTGCTGTTGCTTTGTGTACATAATTTCACTTAGTCCCTGTGTGTTACAAATGGTAGAATGGGAGGCCAGAGAGTTTGTGTAATTCATCCAAGTTCACACAAAGAGTAAGTAAGGGTCAGGATTTGATATCTGACTCTAGAGCCTATTTTCCTTTCAATAAACTATACATACCATGTGCCAAGAAAAAAAAAATCAACTCTTAGACATTTACTGCTTAGGATTGGCTCCAAAGCCCAAGTCCAGACAGAGCTTTGAAAAAAGAGCTGGATTTAAATCTGTGTGATTTAACCTTTTGGGTTAGTCACTCAACCTCTCATCTGAAAAAGCAGAGATGATAATTCCATAATTCCCCCCTCACAGGGTTGTGAAGATTAAATAGTTCGTGTAAACATATCCAGCACAATGCCTGGAGCATAGTAGGCACCCACAGCATTTTCCTAACAGGGCTCATCACAGGAGAGCCGGAGAGACGGGCAGATCCCACAGAGACCCAGCACCGCCCCCTCCCCCAGCTACCTTCTACGCAGGACTGCCAGGGAGGTGATTAATGGAGGCCTGCTTATTTCCTTTTCATATTTCTAATGACCTTTGGAGTCCACCAGCAAGCCTGCCCTATTTCCTACTTCAGAAAGAATTGCCGAGTGGAGAAGCAGCTGAAACATCAGGATCCTGGCAATGTGCCTTCCTTAACAGGTGCAGCTGAGGGAGAGCGTTTTCTCCTCAGGAGGCAGGGCCCGAGCAGCCCAAGCGGCAGGTGGGACAGGGGGTGCTGTGTGTTTCTCTTACATGCATGGAATGGTCTTGGGGAAAAATGGGACAACATCAGAGTGTCATCTAGCTCCAAGCTTGGGGGCCACCAGGCAGAGGCCCTGGGCAGAGGGAGGGCATGGCTGGTCCCTTCTTGTTCCAGAGAAATCAGAATAGAAAAAAATCCAAAAACCTCTCAAAAGCAAAATGAATAAAGAAATGAATGCTTGTCAGGCCCCTCTAAGTCTGCATTGTCCTATGAGGTGTTTTCGTGTCTTGCACAAGGCCCGCAGAAGTCCTAGAAGTCAGTCCATCACCCATGCTTCTGAGGGAAACTGAGGCTAAAGTGACTCACTTTGAAGCATCAGAGTTGAAACTGGCACTCATATTTTTAGACTTGAAAGGAAGGATTGACAATTCTCTGAACATCTGGGTTATATATAGAGCCAACTGGCTTGTTCTCAAATGGAAATGTCCAAACTGACTGCATAACCTAGATTGGCCAGACAAACGGCCAAGGCTCCCGCGCCGAGAGGGATGGTCTCCGGTTTCATTTGCTCCACGCCCTTCCCTCCCCACCACCGCCACAAGCTCTCTCCACCTAGACTCTGCCGGGAACCAGGGCGAGGTTCCGATCCCAGATGGAGACAGAGGTTCCAAAGCTCCCCCTGCACTGACCACGAAGCCCCACATGACCTCTGCTGGAGTCACTCTCAAGTTACTGCACCATTTCCCAAAGCCCCTGCAACACGCTCAGCTACAGCCCAGGAGAGGGAAGCAGGATGGACCGTGGACACTAACTGTGGGAGGAGCTGGCACTGAGGCTGGGGCAGCAGCAGGTCTGGTCTCGTGAGGGTGGCCAGAGGACAAATCCAGGCAATCATGGGTGAGGGAGTGGCAGGGCCAGGGGATGCTCTTTCCTCCTGTTTGGGTCCACTCAAACCCTGTCCTGAAGGCTACACTAACTATCCCCATCCAGGGTGCCCAGACGTAGCCCTCAGATCCTGCCATCACAAAGAGAAACCAGGACCAGATGGAGCGCCCCGTCTGGGAGAGCAGGGCTCAACAACTCTGTTGCCAGTTAAGGCCACTGAGAGGGTTTTTGTTAAAATACTTTTCTGGATTGTGAGCTTAGAGAACACCTTCTACACTCCAAACTTACTTAGAGACATGATTTAGAGGTTGAGACAGAGGCAGCAAGATCTGCCGGAAAGGAAGTGCACAGGAGAGGAGAGGAGAGGAGAGGGAGGGAAAGCAGGGGACTTGGGATAGTCACAGAGAGCGGGTGGAGGAGGGGACAGAATCAAGACAGAGAATCAAGAGAGCAGGGCTGAGTGGTGACAGAGGGGACGGTGTGGTGAGGGACAGACATGGTGGCCCAGTAGCCCGTGGCATTTGAAGGGCTTGTCACGTGCTGACCCACTTCATCTCCACAAGAACCTCTGGAGCTAGATGCTGGTGCAAGTGGCTTAGGGACAGAGCTGAGACCAACATGTGACAGCATATGATAAGAAGTACACCGGAGGATCTGGAAGGAGAGAAGACAAGGAAAGGAGGGAGGCAGAGAGAGGAACACCTGAACGTGGGTCCCCTCTTTAGCCTTGATCATCAACTCAGGTTTCTGGGACTCACTCTTCTCTTCTACAAAATGAAGACAATGATTCTTCTCTTGCCTTCTCATAAGCTGCATGAGATCGTGCAGGAGGATGATTCGTGACTGTACAGCTCTACATATACTCAGGACATCATGACTGTAGGTGGCCATCGGGGACCTCTCATGGTGGCAGGAATACGTGATACATCATCTAACAATCTCTGCCGTCACCGTGCCGACCCCTCCCAGCCCTCAGCCAGCACTCCAGCTCCTGAAGTTCAGGAAAGCATTACCAGTAACGTTTTCATTAAAAATAAAGGCCTTCACCTGAGTGTGGCTCCAGACGCCCTGTGAGTCAGCTGGGGGTGTGGGGAGGTGTGCCCCACCCCAGGTTCTCAGGCACTGCCCCTTGTTAACCTGTGCAGGGCACATAACTCAGAAAGATAAACAGTGTGCTCACATAAGTGTGATGCAACGCTTTCAACCAAAAGCACAGATTAATTTCTTAATAATGCCCTATAAATAAATTAGTTTTGGTTATTGAACAAAGTAACGACCCTTGGCAGCTGCATCTAGTTCTGACAGACCCAGCAAATCCAGGACACCTCCTAGGAACTCAGCCCTTCATTCCCAGATGGAAGACTCTCTCTCTATGCCTCCCAGGTCAAGCTGTACATCTCTGTCCAACCAGGAACCAGTTACTATCACCACATAATTAGATGCTGCTCATTCCTGCCTCAGGACCTTTGCACCAGCTGTACCTCTACCTGGAATGAGCCTTGTCCAGACCTACATATGACTGGTTCTTAATTCTTTCAAGTCTCAGCTCAGATATCACCTTCTGGAAGAGCCCCCATGTGACTTGACTTTCTCCGCAGCACATGGACCTCCGAAATCACCTCAGTTATTTGCTTGTTTGCTTGTCTATCCCCTACACTCCCATATACCACTAAATACAAATACTATGTTACTGTTTTATCCCCAGAGCCTAAAGTGGTCATGCCTGACACATAGTAGGTGCTTAATATTTAGCACATCACCAGAACTAATTAATAAACTCATTAATTAATGTCAACACAAGACTAAGCAGTATTGCACTTAACCATCCCATCAGCCTTCCCGGATGGGTATAGATCCCCCTTGTACAGATGAGGGACTGAACCAGGCCCATGCGACTTCCTGGTAAGAGGATTGACTCTAAGGCGCGACAGCCTTACCAGGAAGATGGACAGCAGAACCAGCCTATCATGGCCAAATTAGCAGAGGTACCTGTTCGTTCCTCCACCACAGCCCTGGGAGCCAGAAACAGCCCTCTCCCTGCAGAAAAGTAGGAGGATTTGAAGCGCCAACAGAGGCCTATGGGGCCAGAACCACCAGCTCAGCCACTGGAGGCTGAGATGACCCGGCAGCCTGCACCCAAGTCCAGGTCAGGGACTCTGCTGGCTAGGGGAAGGGGCAGTGCCCCACACACCTCTAATTTTCAATAACGCATTGAATTCCCTATGAATGTGGGACTGAGGGCTGCAGCCTCAGTCATCTGCAGCCTTACACAGCTGCTGCTGTGGCCACTGGATGCCCGTTTAAGCCTAGGTTTGCAGAGGCACTGGCCGGTCTGGCAGGTCACCGGGACCTGTGATGGTCCCCAAGCCATTAGTGAGGGGAGTCAAGGTGCAGGCGGGGCTGAAGTTTCCAAGGACCCAGGAGCCATGTCCTGACTGTCCTTTGCTCTGGCCCCTGGCTGCCTTGGCCCACATGTCTGACTGAGTGCAAACCTCACAGCTGCTTATTTAATTTCGGGCTGTGTTCTGAGGTGAGTCACAGAGAAGGGGAGAGAGAGGAGTGGCCTTAGAGGGAGGCGGAAGTAACACAGAAGGAACTGCGCACCCCTGAGAAAGAGATCCAGGGACAGCAGCCTCCCTTCCCCTTCCCCTGCTCCACAGTCGGCCCCATTCATGCCACAGGCAAGGTAACCAGGAGGAGTGGGGGCAGAGGGTGATTAATCACGCGCATGTCCCACTAATTACAATAATTGCCATTTAATGACTTGTGTATATTTCTCAGACTGAGAGCACATACGCAGCTGCCTGATGGACTAGGACGTGTTGGGATCTGGGTTGCTGCTTTTTCTTTTTTTCCCACTAAAATATGCATATATATCAACAAATACACAGGAAATCAGTGACAGCCACAGAGGGGAGACCCTCTGGCTGCCTGGAATAAGGTCAGGCAGGGGGTCCAGGATGGGAGAGGCTGGATCCCACAGGACCTAAAGCCCAGGATTTGAGCAGAGGCACTGGCTAACCACTGGAAACACCATCTTTCTGCCTGATTTGGAACCGGGGCCCAGGGTTGGTAAGGACGTGGCTTGTCCTCCGGCAGAAGAGAAGCCCAGTGGTCTGAGTACTGAGCCACTTAGAAGGGGGATCCTCAGGGGTTGCAGGGAGGGCAGGGAGGTGGCTCCCTGAGAAGGGAAAAGAAACACTTGGTCAGAGACCATCCTGGAGAAAACCCCGAGAAGGCCGGCACTTTAAAGTGGTGGGAGCTGGTGTCAAGACCAGAATAGCTCATGGGGCTTCCTCAGCCCTGGGAAGCAATTTGTATTTTCCCTGGAATGTCAGAATGACTCAAGCCTGGGGAATGAATGGAAAAGTCCGGCTGAGCTATCTCAGGGACTGCTTCCCTTCTCAGGGGATGCTCAACCCTCCCCAGGCCAGCACGTCCCCCTGTGAGCCCTAACATTTGCAAACACCTCAGACTTAAAATCCATAGCAAGAATAAGACAAGAGTATGAGAAGTATGCAAAGAAGACAGAGCCTGCCCAGCAGGGGTGTGTGGAGACCCCCAGGGAGGAGCAGCAGTCATACCCTTCTCCCAGGCTCACCTGGCAGTTCCCCAAGTGGGGTCCCTGTGCCCTGCGCACCCCCTCAGACCAGTGTCCAGGGCTACGGCATGGAGGGGACCTGGGCTGGGAGTCAAGGAGCTGGTATGGCTCAGGAATCTGGAGTGGTAGGGGCCTAGGTTTCCCCATGGGGCTAAGGGGTCTTTCTCCCTGATTCATGTCAGCTGCACATCACGTGTACTGCCGGGACAGGCCAGGGCAGCCTGTGAAGTCACAGTGATACACAGTGACCTCAGCCTGGCCAGGACAGGTGCCAGGTGATGGGACAAGGAGGGGAGCCTGCGAAGGAGGAAAGAGCTGAGGAGAGAGACTTAGGAGCACCCTCTAGAGCAGTGGTTCTCAACCTTCCTAATGCCGCGACCCTTTAATACAGTTCCTGTGGGTTGCGACCTAAGGGTTGAGACTAGAGACTAGAGATGGGTGCTGGGGAAATAGCACCACTGTCAGAAAAGGGGCTCAGTTCTCAGCTTCTCAGTCCTCCTATGAGCAGGACTCAGAAGAGTGGGCCTCCCTCTCTGCCCTCCTCCTCTATCCCCTCCCCTCTCCCCACACTCCCCCCTCCCTTCATTCTCATTCTCTCTGTCTCTCTCTCAACCGGCCTGTGCCAGGCACTGTTCTAGGTGCTGTGTGAGTGCCCGCCAGCCATAGGGGGCCTGTAAATTCATCCAGGTTATGAATCCTCACCTGGATCCAAGCAGACATCCTGACTCCTCCGTCTCCTGGGACCCTCAGCACAGCCTTCTCTAGACTATGAGCTGCTCCCCAGAAGCAGCCACATGCTCACAGAACTATCGCCCAGCACAGGGCCAGATGCAGAGATGGCTACCTCAGCAGCGGTGCCCTTTGGCTGGCTGGTGCAAGGTGGGGTTCCTCCTTTCCCCACCCCCTGCAATCCTGAGCGTGAAGACTCATCCCAAAGTCATTGAGCTGTCTGCCCTTGATCTTCATCTAAGAAGGAGGTCACTGGCCACTGAAAATGATTATACTGGAGGATTTGGTGCTGCCTTGGGCTCAACAGAGCTCCCATTTCTTACAGTTAAGGAGAATTCTCCACGGTCACTTTGCTTAAAAATCATTATTTAAGCGTCTGCAGAGTAAGATGTTTCCTCTGACTTGCTGCCACCTGTCAGGTCTGTAATTACACTTCATAGTTGTAACAAAACCCCTTTTCATAGTGTGTATACCAGCTCCAGAAGGAAAAAGACCAAGCCAAGGATCCCACAGGTCATTCTTTAAACACCTTGTGAATTTGATTCAGGGAAAAAGGTCACCTAGATTAGAACAACTCTGTCTATCCCTAACCCTTGGCCAGTTAGACCAAACTTCTCTCACCTCCCAGGGCCATTCCCATCCCTGACACCCTTCAGAAGTCCCAGACCCTCTGCCCTGATACCTACTTCCTTCCTCTCTAGCCCAAGCAGGAACACACTGGACCCAACCTCCCTGAGCTTTTCTTCACTAATTAAAAAGTGATGCCAGCTATTTATTCCTAAGGATGAGTTTATGTCACTGTGTCATCACCCCTCCCAGGGGCTGGTTTCAGTTTGATGATAAAATGAAAGGTGATGGCACATTCTTTCCTCTCTTCTGAAGTCTGCTCTCCACCTAGACGTACAGCAGGCCTGAGGGGTGGCAGTGCCTGGCCTGGCCTGGCCGCTCTCGTTGCCCGCCTCCAAATCCAGTCTGCAAGAGCCTTCCTGATCGTGCTGGACCACAGTACTCACGCCCACCCAGACAATGCTGCTGTTTAGCTGGACTCAGGTGCAGCGACTATTTATTTATTGAGTTACTTTAATCATTTTTAACGTTTATTTTTTAAAAATTGTGGGGTGGCGCCTGTGGCTCAGTGAGTAGGGCTCCGGCCCCATATACCGAGGGTGGCAGGTTCGAACCCAGCCCCAGCCAAACTGCAACAAAAGTAAATAAATAAAATAAAAAATTGTGGAGTGCTTTGGGAGTCTCAGATGGGAGGATCACTTGTGGCCATGAGTTCAAGACCAGCCTAGGCAACATAGTGAGACCCTGTCTGTACAAAAAATAAAAAAACTTAGCAGGGCTTGGTGTCATGTGCCTGTATTCCCGGCTTCAAGCTGAAGTAGGGGGATCACCTGAGCCCAGGGGCTCGAGGCTGCAGTGAGCTATGATCATGCCACTATACTCCAGCCTAGCTAACGTAGTGAGACCCTGTCTCACAGGAAACAAGAAAAAAATTGTGGTAAAATACACAATAACATAACATTTACCATCTTACCCACGTTTAAATGTGCTGTTCAGCAGGGCACAGCATTCACAGTGTTGTGCAACCAATCTTCAAAACGCTTGTTATCTTGCAAAACAGGAGCTCTGCACCCATTAAAAAGTTAAATAAAACTCCCCTTTATCCCCTCCCCCATCCCTGGCAACTGCCATACTACTTCTGTCTGAGTTTGACCACTCCAGAGACCTCATACAAGCAGAATCAGAATTTGGTTTTCTGTGACTGGTTAATTTCTCTTAGCATAATGTCCTCAAGGTCCATCCATGTGTCAGAACGTCATTCCTTTCTAAGGCTGAGTAATGTGCCCATACCACATTTTGTTTATCCGTTCATCTGTCAATGGAAACTTGGGTGGCTCCCACCTTTCAGCTATTGTGAGTAACTCTGCAACTGAACATGGATATACAAGTATCTCTTTGGGACTCTGCTTTCAATTCTTTGGAGTATAAATCCAGAAGTAAAATTTTTGGATGGTGTAGGAATTTTACTTTTAAGTTTTTGAGGAACTTCTTTCCACAGAGGCTGCACAATTTTAAATTCCCACTAGCAATGCACCAGGGTTCCAATTTGTCCACATCTCACTACCACTTGTTTTTTGGTTTTTATTTATTTATTTTTTATTGTAGCCATCTTAGTGGGTGTAAGGTAGTGATTTCCATTTATGTTTCAGGCAGTATGCCGGATGTTTGGCATTAATAATCTCATTGCATCCACTAAAGCACACTTACATTCAGCTGGTAGTGACCACTCTCCCCCTGTGTCATCTTTCTGTGGATGTCTGCCTTGCTCTCCCCTGAAGATCAGCTCTGCACACAGCATACAACCACGCAGTCACACAGGGTGCCAGTGTGGGCCCTGACTTAGTAGATACTTCATAGTTTTTTGCTGGTGAACTAATGAATGCCAGTGTCAACAGATAGTTGGGGTGTCTTGTTTTTGGCCACTGTGATCGGCAGGGATCTGAAACACAATGACCATTTACATGTACCCTGCCCATGCATGAGACCAAGCCTAGCACTTTATACAGGACAATAAGGGCTTTCCTTGCCAGCTAAAGTCAGCCCCCAAGTCATAACTAACCCCAACTGAGCATAGGTGGCAGCACATTTCAGCTGTGCATGAAGCAGGTTCCCTGAAGGCGAGTCCTGCCAGATCCTATGTGTGCACACAGTAAGTGCCTGACAAATACGTTCTCCAACTGCAATGATAACAGATGACACTTCTGAATGTTTACCACATGCCCTGCACATTATACACACTGACTGATTTAATCCGTATAACAACCCAGTGAAGTAGGTATCATTATCCCCATTTTATGGATGTGGAAACTGAGGTCTCAGAGAAATAGAAGCATTTTCCCAAGGCCACACATGAAGAGGCAATAAAGCTAGAATTTCACTTTTCACTGTTCTGTTCCGCCACCTTGCTGGACGTGCTCACTGTCAGGGCCCTACCCATATTGACAGAAGGTTAGCAGGTTCAGAGCCAGCTCCCTGAGTAGAGCCAGTGGCCTCCTGCGTTGGGGCACAGGGCCCCATTCACCTGCTCTCTGTCCACCAAGGTCCTCCTTGTGGCAACAGCTCAAATTTATTATCACCCTGACAGCTAGGTCCACAGGAACCATCAGAGTCTTTATACACAGGAACATCACACTGATCTTTTTGCTTCTGTTTGTCCTTCTGCCTAGTGGTTGGGTGACATTCAGGGACTTTTACAAAAAATCCATGTATTCTTAGAACACTCTGATTCCTAGGAGGAATCTAGGTAAAAATATCAAAAGATTTCTGTTCTGAGAAGTAAGCAAAGCTCTTTTAATTGTATTTTAAAACTAGTCATTCATATTTGTTCCGTCAACTATGCCCACACACCTAAAACTGTACCTAGAACTTGATATTTGTGCAGTTTGTGGATTGTTCATGCCTTTCATACCCCTTCCCCCAGCCTTTTGGGGGGGGGATGGGTGGATGGCCCAAGGACACCTCGGCCCTGCAGCTGGTGGGGCTCCCTGCTGGGCACAGGGTACACAAAGGCTTCCCTTCATTTCTTTCCTGAACAAAAATGCCCTTGGCGTAACGGCCTGCTAGAGCCCATTTCTCTCCCTCATAAGTCAGCACACTGACAACACAGCTTCTTAATCAAGAAAGGTGGTGGCTGAAAGGGAAGAACACACGTGGCATGTTCAACTGGGCACTCATCAGTCTTGCCAACAGAGGCTGGTCCTGTGCTGTCCTAAATCCAATCTTTAGCAAACACTCTCTCATTCCCAGATTATTGGCACAAAAGGAAAGCAGACAGTGGCAGATGACATCCATCAAGAAGTGTCAGGGAGTCAGGCTTCCTCAAGTCCTCTGGATAATTAGGACAAGGCCACTCCTACAGTATTCGCCTGCCTTTAAATGCCTAAGGTTCAAATAAGGCACTTGTGGAAGATTATCAAGGCAGAAGAACAGGAGGGAAGGCAGCCTAAGGGGATGAGGCAGATGCGTCCTGATCTCTCACACCCCTTGAGAAGGTGCATCCTTGCAGGCTAATGGGAAGGTAGGCAGGTGGGGATCAAAAGATAGCACTCCAGACTTTAAATATTAGCCACCCCTGTGTTCCCTTTTCTCATGGCAGGATGGTGGGGCTAGGGTGATTGTTCCTAAGTTTTTCTACCCTGTACAAATTTCACAGTTGTACAACTACTTCGTCAAACTGGCAATAGTCAAAATAAACATAGGCTTGCCCTGTGACCCAGTAATTGCACTCCCAGGTATAACATATAACTAAAGTACAGGCGTATATTTATTATTGAAAAAACCCTCAGATAGCCATCAATAGCAGAAGAGGTAAACCACTGTGGCATATTCCTGTGGAACACTATACACCAATGAACACAAACACACAATGACAGGCCATGCACGGAAGGATCTCGCTCACATAATCTGTCCACCCTCCGGAAGACTGGGCCTTTCACACCCCGTTGGACTGGGCAAATATTGAGTTCTAGACATTATTTAGTGTGTGGGCATAGTTGACTGAGCAAATGAATGATTTGTTTTAAGAAATCTATACCAAAACATATATATTTTATGAGTTTAGTTATACAAAAAGAGGTAAAATTGATCTACACCATTAGAAGCCAGGATAATGTTGCCAGGAAGGGGACTGATAGTGAGAAAGGGACACAAGAGGCCTGAGGAATGTTTCTTTGTTTATTTATTTATTTATTTTGAGACAGAGTCTCACTATGTCACCCTGGGTAGAGTGCCATGACGTCACAGCTCACAGCAACCTTAAACTCTTGGGCTTAAGCGATTCTCTCGCCTCAGCCTTCCAAGTAGCTGGGACTACAGGCACCTGCCACAATGCCTGGCTATTTTGTTGTTGTTGTTGTAGTTGTCATTGTTGTTTAGTAGGCCTGGGGTGGGTTCGAACCTGTCAGCCTCGATATATGTGGCTGGTGCCGTAACCACGGAGCTACGGGCACTGAGCCAAGTAATGTTTCTTGATCTGGGTACTGGCGACACAGCCGTGTGCAGGAGGTAAAAACTCACCAAGCTGTACGCCCGCAGTGTCTATCTGCCTGTGTTACACCAGAAAGCATTGAAAGTTCTTATTTACAGCAGCAGATCACGGAATTTTAAAGTCTCCCCCCCAAAATCTCAGTAGGATAAACATATCATATCCCAAAGAATCTGAACTTATAAGCAGCACAGGGTCCCGGGAACAAGAGAATGCGGGACCTCTAGCCAACAGGGAAAGAGGAGGTGAGGCAACACAGCCAGATTTCCTAACAGCGACGGGGTGCAAAACCATTATCACCAGCCTCCAAGAGACCAAGAAGGGGGAGGAGGAAGAGAAGCCAGGGGAGGGCATGTAGACAGAGCAGAGCCCTCCAGAAACGAGGTACATGAAGCCGAGTACCCCATGCCGAGGTAGCCACTGCACATGGGAGGCTGCGGCTTGAGCCTCCGGGGCCTTGGGAAAGACATTGGCAGGTGATGGAGTTGCTTTGATTGTAATCGTTTCCTGCTCAGACAGGGAGGCAATAGGATCATCTCAGGGGAGACTCCTTAATTGAAAAAGTGTCAATAGATAAAAAGTAATAAAAGGCTTTCCTGCTAAAACCCAGTCTGCATCAGTTTCCACCAACCTGCTAATGCTGCTTCACCAAGAAAGACCCTCCGGGGCCCTCTCCGCTCTCCCGACAGACCCCTTCCCTGAAGGAGTGAGAATGTGATCATGCTGGAGGGAAAGGTCAGGAAGATCCACCCCCCAAATCTCTGAATCAATTTTCTGAATGAACCAATGAAACCTAATGTTGTCCCAAACTGTCATTTAGACTATCCCGACTCATTACAGGGATGATCTTTCCTTCTTGGTTAATTCTCTGGGCCTTTTCCTTAGGTTCCTTCTCTTCCCAAAGACCTCCAAGCTAGTTTCCTGCTGACTGGTACCTTACCCTACTGGAGGCACCTGGAGAAAAACTCAAAGCCCCCCTTTCCTTTGTGACCCATTTAAAGACGACTCTTTGGGGGCAGGAAGGAAGTTAAGTCTGAATTGTCACCTACAGTGAGGTAAGGGATGACTAGCGTCTCCACTGATTAATTCATCCCATAGTGTGCGCTGGACACCAACCATGTGCCGAGTCCCACACCACCCATTCAGCCTGCCCTCCCTTGCACATCAAGTGCCTCACTGAACCAGTCCTTGGGCAGAGTCTCTGTCAATCCTGGAGCAAAGTGGAGTAACCCAGGCTGAATGGTGGTGGCTACGTGGATTCAGGGCTATCTTTTCACACCCGGGGCATTGACTATTGGTCCACTGTGACCTGAAGGGTGGCCTCTGTGCCCTTGGGCTTATCCTGTACAGCATTTCATCAAACTATGATACACAGAACTCTCACTCGGATAAAGGCACAGAGACACCCAAAGCTGAGGAAAGAGTGGGTACAGGATCAGGAGATATGAGTCTTAATACCAGATACACTGTTTCTACCATGATGAATTATCATAAAGTGTGTGGTGAATTTCTGGGTTTAGGTTAAATACATTTACCTGACTTCAGGAGTTGGGATCCCTTCCAGAACAGTCATTCATGTTAAAAAATATCTGGGGCTTTAGGTGATCACAAGATTTCTTTACAGGGAAGAGAGATACAATGGTTGAAATACAACACTGAAGTATGTGTATAAGCTTTGCTTCATATAAGGAGGAATCTACAATAATTAAAGTTTTGACAGCAAAACAGCTCCCATGTGCACACACCTGCACGCCTGCTCCCACTACCACACTGAAGGATTCTGAAGTCCTTCTCTTTCTTTAGGAGTTAGGCCAAACTAAGTGGCCGCCAGGGTGTCTTTTAATGGTTACAGTGAATGAATACAGCTCTTCTCAATGCTCCCCCCATAGGCCTCTACGGTAACTACGTGGAGGGGGGTGTGAGGGGTCGCTCAGCCCAAGGGTGTGGCTTTCTGGTAGGTGACATAAATGCCCCTAAAATCCCCTGACATTGTAGTGTCACTGTTCCCAGGGAGCAACAACTTCACCCTTCACCCTCTTGTATTACATGGCAGGGCTGTGGGGTGAGGAGGAAGAGTGAGAAATATTCCAGGGATTGGCATAATTTACATAATCCCCAAGACCCTTAATAGCAGAGTTTTTCAAACTTTTTTATCTTACAGCATACTTAAACCTATAGTTAAACTTTCACGGCACACTTAAATTATGTTGATCAAAAACAAAATGAGTTAAAAAAAAAAAAAAAAAGAATATGTTTACCAGGCTTTGAACTTTTGAAAATAATTTAACGATTTTAAAAAATTTTCACAGCACACCTAAGATCCTCTCATGGCACACCACTGTGCCGCAGCACACCAGTTGAAAATCTCTGATTTATAACCTGAATATTTTGGTTATTTGGGGGGGGGGTGCGGTAAATACACATTTACATAAAATTTACCATTGCAATCATTTTTAGGTTTACTGTTTGGTGACATTATGTATATTCGCACTGTTACGCAACCACCATCCATCTCCAAAATTTCATGCTACTTTTAAATGCCATCATGAAATTAAAAATTTGTTCCCAAAGCTGTTGCTAGTTTTATAAGCCAAGTGCCATGGTTCTCGCTGCAAGCCCGCCAGGCATGTGACCGTTCCTTTTTATGTGCACACCTATACTCCTGAAGAAGGGTCTGAGGTCTGCAGGGGCAGGTAGGGGGCTTCCTGTCTGTCCCTGGCTCCACAGCTCACAGATACCCAGCTCTGGCCTCCATGCACTATCTGCCTCCTGTTTGCTGTGGTAGAGAGGACAGCTTGAGCAGTCTCTTCTCAGGTTGGGAAAAATAACCACCCCCGCGGAAACAGGTCTGCTTTTCGGTCCAGTTTCATGTTTTTCTGAAGGTAAAAGGAGAAAGTGATAATCAAGGGTTCATGCATACTCTAGTTGATCTGCTTGGCTTGGTGTTAATGTAAACAGTTAATTGTAGGCTCGTAAGCTTTGGAGAATACAGGGTAGCTTTAATTAATTCCAGTACATGTCTTGCAATGTTTACATTCCAAATTACCTTTACGTCAGAAGTATGTGGCCCAGAACCACAGTTTGGGGGCAATAAAATCCCACTGGCCGCTGCTTCCAGCATCTGGAAGTCATTTGCTAAAAGAGCCAGAGTTTGCTATTTGGGAAAGTTAGATAATGCTTCAGGATGGAGATGAGGTGACCCTGGATTCCCCCAATGCTACTGACGTCGGGAAAGAACCAAGCCTGTTCTAAAGGAAGGGTGGCACCCTTTGGATTCTGAGCAGAGAGGAAGCCTCTCTGTGTGCTGGGACCAATGTGAAAGGAAGCCTGAAGAGGAGGTGTTACACCAATGATCAGGACTAGACTTCCACAAGTTATTTTATGTTGTTGCAGATACCAGCCCCGGGTTCTGCTGAAGCTGGGGGTTGCCTTCCTTTTCTCACTCCTTATCTTCCTCCCACCCAAGTGCACCTTCCAGGATTCACAGAAAACTCCATCTGCATTAAGAAGGGTGTCGGGAAGCAACAGTTGGTTCTTTTGATGTTGTGCTTCAGAGCAGTTGGTTGCATGATATCTCCAAAACACACTGGCTCCCTGGCACCCGTTATGCATTGAGAAGCGAAGCCGTGGGATGAAAGGGTCTTGAGTGTGGAGGGCCCTTGCAAACTTGATTTAGTCCATGCAGAGCTAAATATAAACTACTCCAGATTTTCAGTGATCTGCTCTATTATTTCCCCTCTTTAGATCTAAGAAAGGAGGGCTGGGGTACTTTGCATTTGCTCCTTTGGAAGTCAAATTTCCAACTGAGTCAACAACGCCAGAGGGTTTATAGCATCTCCCTAAACAAATCAAAACTTCCTGTAGATCCTATTATTTGTCAATGTCATTTTGCCTCCCCTGCATTCAAAAGCCCAGTAAGATTTGTTGCTTCAAGAATTCGCGATTCTCACATTCTCTGTAACTGGCAGTGGTCAAGATGTTGCCCCATCTTTCCAGCTGACAGAACTAGAGGGAAGAGAATGTAGGCCCTGGAGCCAAACACACCTGGCTGAGGTACCTGACTTGGATAAAGTCATTTAGCGTCTCTGAGCCTCAGTTTGCCTGTGTGTAGAGTGGGGACAATACTACTACTTATCTGATGGTGTTGTTGAAGGATTAAATGAGCTAATAATTGCAGAGGACTTGGTATAATATGTGCCCCATATACAATAGCCATGCGGTGAGCTTTGCAGAGGATTTGGTATAGTAAGTGCCCCTTACACCGCGCACCGTGCACTTGGTATAATATGTGCCCCATATACAGTAGCCATGCAGTGAGCTTAGCTGCTCCTGAGCCCACACAGCAAGATTTAAGTGTAGATTTCGTAGCCTGCCAGGCCCCCAGGTTTCCGAGTACAAAGAGCAATAGGGTGTACCCAGATTGATCTCTGCTGAAAACCAGAAAGAGAGAGACTGTACTCCCTGGCTGGCTATGGTCTCTGCTCTTTGGCATTGCACTGCTGGTTCTCCTGCACGTTCTCATTCCTTCCGTCCTGGACTCTACGTTTCCAGAAGGCAGGGAATACATCTACGTAGATCCCTGGGATCAGTTTAGTGTTCACAATGCCACCTGCAAAGTAATGCTTAAGAAATACTTTTTACTTCTCAATATTTTTCACAGTTTTGATTTTTCTCAGCTTTACTGAGGGATAATTAACAACAATTGTATACATTTAAGGTGTAGAACATGATTTGATACAAATGTATATTATGAAATAATTACCACAATCAAGCAGATTAACACACCTATCACCTCACGCATATTTATTATTTGCCTTTGTGTGAACACGTGTGTGCCTGTGCATATGTGTGGTGAGAATCCTTAAGGTTTACTCTCTTAGCAAATTCTAAGTACGCACGATACAGTATTTTTAACTATAATCACCATGCTATATACAAGATGCCCAGAACTTGTTCATCTTATAACTGAAAGTTTATACTTGGTCAAAAGGCACAACTAAGTTTATATTCTTTAACCCAAATCTCCCCATTCTCTGCCCTCACAGCCCCCCACAGTGCCTGTTCTCCCTTGTGAGTTAGACTTTTTAAGATTCCACATATGAATGAGATCACATCGTATTTGTCTTTCCATGTTGGGCTTTTTTCACTTAGCATAGTGTCCTCTAGGTTCATCCACAATGTTGTAAATGGCAGGACATCCTTCTTTTTAAAGAATAAATAACATGCCATTATAGATTTTTAAAATCACATTTTCTTTATTCCTCTGTTGAAGGATACTTAGGTTGTTTCCGTATCTTGGCTATTGTTCATTATGCTGCAATGAACATGGGAATGCAAGTATCTCTTAGAGACACAGATTTCATTTTCTTCAGCTATCTACCCAGATGTGGCATTGCTGAATCATATGTTAGTTCTATTTTTATTTTTTTGAGAACCTCAATACTGTTTTCCACAATAGCTGTACCAATGTACATTCCCAACTACAGTGTACAGAGTTTTTCTTTTCTCTACGCCAGTGATTTTCAGCTGATACGCTGCAGCACACTGGTGTGCCATGAGAGGAGCTTAGGTGCGCTGTGAAGTTTTTTAAAGATCAGTAATTAAATTATTTTTAAAAGAAGTTCAAAGCATAGTTAAGTATAGTCCCTTTTTTACTCTTCTCTCTTTTTTTGATCAACATAATTTAAGGGTGCCATGGAGGTTTAACTGTAGGTTCAAGTGTGCTGTGAGATAAAAAAGTTTGAAACACACTGCTCTACACCCTGGCCAACACTGGCTGCTGCTTGTCTTTTTGATAACAGCCATTCTGACAAGTGTGAGGTGATATCTCATTGTGGTTTTCACTTGTATTTTGCTGATTAGTGATGGCGAGCACCTTTAATATACTTGTTGGCCACCTGTATTTTTTTGGAAAAACATCTGTTCAGAAAACTAGATTCTTATCTCTCATCATATACAAAAATTAACTCAAGATGGACTAAAGACTTAAACGTAAGAATTGGATCAATGAAAATTATAGAAGAACACTTAGGAAAATCTCTTCTGGACAGTGGCCTAGGCAAAGAATTTATGACTAAGGCCCCCAAAGCAAATGCATCCAAAACAAAACTAGACAAATGGAACCTAATTAAACTAAAAAGCTTCTTCACAGTGAAAAGAAAAAAAAGCAAATAGACAACCTACAGAATGAGAAAATATGTATAAGCTATGTGTCTGTCAGAGGACTAATATCCAAAATCTACAAGGAGCTCAAACAACTCAGCAAGAAAAACAAACAAAAAACCAAACAAACAAGCAACCCTATTAAAAAGTGGGCAAATGACATGAATAGGCATTTTTCAAAAGAAGATATACAAATAACTAACAAACATAAAAAAAAGGTTCGATATCACTAATCATCAGAAAAGTGCAAATTAAAATCACAATGAGATACCATCTTACTCTAATGAGAAGTGGGAATATATTTAAGTATAACCTCTGTGGAGGTCAATATGGAGATTTCTCAAAGAACTAAAAGTAGGTCTACCATTCAATACTGAAATCCCACTACTGGGGATATACTCAAAGGAGAAGTCATTATATCAACCATGCCTGCTGCATTCGTATGATTACAGCAGCACAATTCACAATTGCAAAGATAAGGAATCAACTTAAGTGTCCATCAACCAATGAGTTGATAAAGAGAATGGGGTATATATACATACAATGAAAATAATATCTTTTGCAACAATTTGGGGGGAACTAAGTGAAGTAATTCAGGTACAGAAAAATAAATGCCACATGTTCTCACTTACATGTGGGACAAGCTATGGCAAGGACACATGGAGTGGCATAAGGGACACTGAAGATTCAAGAGGGGAGGGTGGGAGAGGGTGAAGAATGAAAAACTACCTATGAGGAACAAGGTACACTACTATATGGGTGATGGACACACTAAAAGCCCAGACTATACCATGATACAATATATTCATATAATGGAGTTCAATTTGTACTCCATAGATCTATTAAAACCTAAAAAGAAAATTTAAGAACCCAGAGAGCTGTGTTTTAGTCCTGGCTCTGCTACCTCAAAGGAGCTGTGTAATCCTGCATGGGAAGAAAAAAAGAAAACAATTTTTTTGAAAGGACTACCATTTTTCTTTCTTTCAAGAAAGACTTTGGAAAATAAGAGGAAAATCCTATATGAACAAATAAAAAATTAAAAGATATAAGAAAGGGTCTATTCAGGTCCTCTGCCCATTTTTTTCATTAGGTTATTAGCCTAAATAGCCAAATCACTCTTGAAAAAGAAGGACAAATCACACTTCCTAATTTCAAACTATACTTCAAAGCTATAGTAATCAAAACAGTATGGTACTGGCATAAAAGGGGATACATAGACCAATGACTCAGAATGCAGAGCACAGAACTGAAACTAGGCATATACAGTCAACTAATATTTGACAAAGGCACCAAGAATACACAATGTGGAGAGGACGGTCTTCAATAAATGGTGCTGGGAAAACGAAATATCACACCCTATCTCATACCATCTGCAAAAATCAACTCTCAATGGATTACAGACTTAAATGTAAGAAAATACTTACAAGTCATATATTTGATAAGTAATCAATATTCAAAATATATAAGGGACTCAATAGCAAGAAAACTAATATTTTGAAAATCATCATCAGGATGAAACCCTTATACCACATGCTATCTATGTTAAAAATTAAAACATCCTGCTTCTTTCTCTAACTCACTTAGACAATCATGAACCTGAATTTCTAGCCTTACACCCTCACATGTGGGTGTCTGAATGATCCCTATAGTTATGCAGCTTTGGTTCTTTACTCTGGATGTCAACATTTCTCCAAGTGTATGTAGTCCAAAAAAGAACCGTATCCACATTGGTGGTGGTAAAAAGAGGGTGGGCCAGTTAAAAATGGGGACTCCTGGCCTCTACTCCAGACCTCCTGAATTAATCTCTGGGAATACAGCCAGTAGTCTTCTCTTTACATAAGCCCATCCAGAGTAGCCTCTGTGGCTCTCAAGAGTGTCTGTTTCTACTGCTACTTTTCAAAGTCAACAAGAATGGGCCTTTTTAATTGTATTGGCCTTTCAGAATTGAAGGTATGGCCAATTATTACATAAGTGGGCTTAAGCAAGAGGACTTCACACTTTCTGCCCTATAAAGGAGAGCATGGTAAGTCAAATGCACCAGCCAGCCAGCAAAGATGAAGCATCTTTCCCAGGAGATGTCCCTGGATTCATCCCACATGATCCTGAACCCTCAAGATGGTTGATTCTGTAATTTTTAAATAGCTACCTGGATAGCTCTGCTGCATAGTAACATTAAAGAACCACAATTCAAGGCCATGCATCTCAGCCCCACTGCCCTTTGCCACAGGGCAGAGCCATGCAGCAGGAAGACCCACAAGCCCTGAGAAGCAGGGAGCTGGGTTCTTGTCCTGGCTCTGCTGCCTCCAAGGAACTGTGTGATCCTACGGAGGTCCCTCAGCATCTTCTGAGTCTAAATTTGCTTTAACTATTGAATAAATCAGCAGCTCCCAGATTTTCTTTCTATAATATAATTGTTTTCTCTTAAGAAACCTACCCAGAACCTGGATATAGAAAACAGATGAAAGCAAACCAGCAAGCACCCCTGAAGGCTCTTCTGCAGGGTCCCAGAAGACTGAAGAGCACAGCCCTGAATCCTCTGGGCCAGTGTCTAGGTCAGACTTGCAGCTTTGTGTATCTCAAGGCTACATTCAGCCCAAGAATAGATAGGAGGGGAGTCAACAGCTTGAGAGATGTGAGGAGCTGGCTGGTGGGCGAGGGCCAGAGGGAGGAGGAACGGCCTCATGGTTTCGGCCACATGCATGGCAGGTGGCTAAGAAGGGGCACTGGGCAGCAGGATGGTGTTTTGGCAAGGGAGATGAAGCTGGGGATGCCCCGAAAGTCTAACTCCCCTGACAGCAAATGTACAGTCCCTAGTTCCTGTGGCTGCCATTGGCCCTGTAAACAGGCCTTGAAAGCACTTGCTCATTGGTGGTGGGAGGCTGCAGAAGGGGTTCAAAGCCATCCAAACTGCAGTTAGCACTGCTGCCTCCAAGGTTCATTTGCACATCAAAGACCATGGTAAGTCCTGTGGCAAATCAACATGTTTAGCAGGTCTTTAAGCAGAAAAGTCTCAAACTTTTTTTACTAACAGACCCTTTTTATAAGTAAAATTTATCCAACATTCTCTGAAAGTCAATCTGTGATATACAGAGGTATTAGTTTCAAAAGTGCCTGAAGAGTGTGGGTTTGGGGGAAAGATTGACATTCTGAGGATTTAGGGGTGGGAAGAGACAGAGGAGTAATTATTTCTAGGGCTTTTTCCCTTTAATTTTATATTCTATGGGACAAAGACCACCAGGACTTAACTTTATGACTACTTAAGTCCTAGGACTGAAACTAGCTATTTGCTTGCGAGCAGCCCCCAGGGTCCCTCGAGGCTTGTCTGCTCTCTGATGGAAGTTCAGAGACAGCAGAGCCCTGATGGAGTCTTCAGCACTGTCCGTCACTCTCGCCAAGGGCTGCCTGCTGGGCCTGCACTCAGGCCCTCAAGGGTGTCAGCACCCACAGCTGACAGTGGGTCATGTCTGCTCACTGAACACTTCCCACTGTGGACCCAATCCTGAGAAGCAACTATCTGAACCATCAAACCACAGGACTGGTAGTTTCCAAAGTCTCTTTCATATCCGAGCAGTCTGTCACTCAATGGGCTGAATGGTACAGCAGGTCACAGGTCTTCCTTCATAGGAAAGACCTATGGTGAAGAGACCTACAGCAAGACTGACCCCACTGCTCACAGCCCCATAATTCTGGCAAGTTCTTTAATCTCCTGGTGCCTCAGTTTCTTCAACTATACACTAGGGAAGGTCAATATGAGGATGAAATGAGCTAACGTAAGTAATATGCCTAAAATAGGGTCTGGCACGAAGAAAGATGTCTATACTAGCATCACAGTGCTGCTTTGCTAGCAACCTGGTTCTTGAGGAGTGAGAATGAGAGGATCCAGTCTGAGTGTGTCTGAACCTCTACAAATACGCACAGCTGGAAAATAGACCTGATGATGGGGAGAACATCCCTGACATTACAAATCAGCAAAAGGTAAGTGATGTCGCTTGTACGGGAAGGAGCACCGGACTGGGAGCTCCAATGAGGCGCCAGTCTAAACTTTCCTTTGCACCTGGAGACGTGACTTTTAACTTCTCCCAGCCTCGGCTTCCTCCCAAAGAAAAGGATGGGCTTGAATTAAGTGATCTCAGAGTTGGTATCAGCATCTTAATTGCATGTTTCTGTGCCCAGGTTCTGGGCACAAGGAGCAGTAGGGGGTGACAGAAAAGGCCAGATTGAGTACAGAAATAAGCCTGCTGTGTGTGCATCTGTGTGTAGGAGGGGAGGTCAGAGAAGATGGATGTTCAGGCGCGTCTCTGAGCTCCTGCCAAGGAGTCTCTGCCCAGCGGTCCTCTGAGTGGCTCAGGATGATGCCAATGCCGGGGCCTCATCATCCTGTAAATGCCCTCATGCAGCTGCCATCCGTCATAAGAGCTGTGTTTAACTGGTGAAGAATATAACGTCAAATTCAAGATTAAAGCTCTGTAAAAATTTAAAGACCCTACGTGGAACAGTTTTTCTCATCCAAACACTCGGTGTACCCCGCTTCACTGCTTTCTCAGCCCAGACCCCTTCTGTGCGCCCGGGTGTTGGTGCTGAGCAGGCCCATCTCCACTCTGTGTCTGGAGCGCCTTTTGAATCTGAAAGCAACTGGCTGTCCTAGCATGAATGGGACCGTCTGTGCAGAGGGCCGGCCCCCATGGCAGTGTGGACTTGCCAGAGCCTCCTGCGGGTGTGCTCAGTGGCCCTTCAGGCAATCTGCTCCCTGTGCCACTCAGCCACAGAGCAGCAACTTAGTCTTGCTGCTCTGCCAAGCTCATGCAGCCCTGCTCAGGAGGCAGGATGGCACGAACACAGGGAGACGGAAGGTGTCATGGTGGAGGTGCTTTGAGATCTTCCCATAGTGCTGGGTTAGGATATCAGAGGAGGTTTTCATTGCTGCTATTGCTGCTTCAAATGGGACAGCTGCTGGCTCAGTGAAGCCTGACTTGGAAGGAAGGAAGGGTCTTCAACTCCCAAGGGCTGATGACTCTCCAGATTTGGGTTAGGGCCCGTACCTTCTCAAGCCCCTGTCACTCCCCGCTTACACACACACACATGCACACACTTTCTACCCAGGTTCAGAGTCCCCATCTGAACCCTCAGAGGTCTGGCAAGAGATGTGGCACCTACCCCCTCTTGCACACTGTGGGTGAAGGCGGCCAGGCCGTCTCCCCGAGTACACACTGAACAGACCACACACCTCACCAGGAGAGAGGTGGGCCCATCTGCACAATGCACCCCACAATCTCAGCTCTGTTCCCCTCCACAGAAGACACGCAGCAAGAGCTCACTACCTTCAGATAGGACTTGGGATACAAAGTCAATAGACATGCCTCAACCCCAAAGCAGAGTATGCTCCCAAACCTGTGGGAAACACACTGGTTTTCAGGGTGCCTAGGAATAGGAGGGTTGTTCCACGCACTCACGCTGTCAGGGCTGAACATGACTCCTCCCAAATCCACATGCTGAAGTCCTAACCCCTAGCACCTTAGAATGGGACCATATTTAGAGATAGAGTTTGTAAAGAGGTAAAAAAGTTAAAATGAAGTCATGAGGGTGGGTCCTGGCCAGTGTGACTGATGTCCTTACAAGAGGGGCATTTAGACACAGAGCACAGAGGGAAGATGAGGTAAAGATACCAGGAGAAGCCAAGGAGAGAGGCCAATGGAGCAACTAGCCCTGCCAAGGCATTGGTCATGGACATCCAGCCTCTAAGGCGTGAGAAAGTCCATTTTTGTCATTCAAGCCTCCCTGCCTGCAGCACTTTGTTACAGCAGCCCCAGCCACTAATAGGCATCACTTCACTCATCCTCCAACCTGGAGCACGCTCAAGTGGCTGGAAGCCACACCCATAAGCCAACAGAAAGTGGGCTCTAACATGCAACTGTGACCCCTGGAGAGGGGACTGCCCTGCCTGATACCCATCTCTGCCCTTGGTTGGAAGAGGAGGAGCTGGAGAGGGAGGCCAGGGTGCAGGCCAGTCAAAGTGGGCTCAAGACGAATAAGGCGGGACCCGAGACATGGTCTGCCCAGCCCATCAGCACCTTGCTCTTTTCTTTACCCTGCAATTCTGCATTTATGAAGCCTCCCAGGGCCACACGAGCCCCTCACCACCATGAGGGCAACAAGATCAGCCAGGGAACTCAGTCTGGAAACAGCCAGCACCAACAAGGAGCCAACAGGCACCCCGGGCCCAAATTAGAACACAAAGGGCAAAGAAATAAAACATCAAAATACCATTCTTCTCATGGAGAATATTTACTGAATAGTTTATATATACGGAATGAATCTTATGTAAGAGTCAACATGTTTGAAGCACTAAAAATAGGTCTGGATACATTTTGGCAAATAAGCTATTAATGTATTTAACCCTCCTGAGGACAGATCAGATGCATGAGCGAAGGTCCATGGCCACTCTTACCTGCACACAACCCCAACCCCTGACTCATGTATAGAGCTATGGAGGGGACAGGCCACAGACACAGGAAGGACAGGCCCCACTGGCAAAGCAGAAAAGTCCCCAAGCTTCCAGGAGGCTAGAGCATGAGGGGAGGAACTTCAGGAAATGGCGACTTTGGAAGGGGATGGCGTACAGGTGAGGAAAGGGACTGAGGCTGCAGCTGCCTGCTGCCTGCTTTGGAAGGGTGGCCTGGGTGTTTGCTCCTCAGCACCTGAGCCAGTCTGGCACCAGCGACTAGGGGGAGATGGGAGGCAGAGATGGGCTGCACAAGAGGGCTGCACAGGCCTGGCTTTGTCTTGTGCTCCTAATGTCCCCATTCTAACGTCCCACCAACAGGAGAGTCCCTTAATTAAGTGGAGGGCAAGACAGTGAAATGAGTTAAGAAGAGCTGAAAAGGAGGCCTCAGCATAGGAATTCACACTGCACAGCCCACAGAGTGGCACGGGCAGCCAGAATGCAGTTCATAAACACTACTCAGTCACGAAAATCATCCAGCCTCAGAAGCAGTATCTTTTTCAGAAACCCAAATACTTCTTGTAAGTGAACCAAAGTTTACAAATTTTTTCCTAATAAATCGGTTGGACCCTACTCCTTTTTGTAAAATTACTGAACCAGAAACAAATCCAAAATGTCTCCAAAATTGCCTCCAGACCACATGGATATTTCATTTGATTGCAAAGCCTACGACAAGTCTCCTCTCCTTTTTATGTACAGCTGGTTAACAACTACGGAATGTTAAACCAGGCATGGGACCTGGGGCTCCCAATCCTATCAGGGCCAGGCTGGGGAAGCACAGGACACTCTCTCAGCATCTGGGGCTGCCTGTGATCACTTGGGACATCACGGGGCACAGAGTTATCTGCAGGGCTCTAGCAGGCCTCTGCTTTGCAGGACCTTATCACTCCAGTTTTTTTCAAAGGAGATTAGAACATTCCCAGGTCCTAAGGGAAAAAGGCCACTGTGGTCAAGGTTTGGAGGCCTCACAGGGTCCTGCAGGCCATCTCTGAGCCTTCAAATGACAGCTGAGCATCTCTGTGGTCCTCCAGGAGGGGTCAGGCTGCTGCATTTCTTATGCTCATTTGACTGTGAGAACGCTGTTCATCTCCCCACTGCAGCAAATCATAGATCAGGGATCTGTGCTAAACTGATGGCTCCAAATTAACCTGAGGTGCAAAACCAAACCTTTTTTTTTTTCTTTAGAGACAGAGTCTTACTTTGTCGCCCTTGATAGAGTACCATGGCCTCACAGCTCACAGCATCCTCCAGCTCTTGGGCTTAGGCAACTCTCTTGCCTCAGCCTCCTGAGAAGCTGGGACTACAGGCACCCGCCACAATGCCCAGCTATTTTTTTTTGTTGCAGTTTGGCTAAGGCTGGGTTAGAACCCTCCGCCCTTGGTATATGGGGCTGGCGCCCTACTCACTGAGCCACAGATGCCGCCCAACCAAACCATTTTTTAAAAATGTAATTTTACAAGATCAGAAAATTTTCAAGACTCACAGAAAAAGCAAGATATGGAGTTGGTATTCTGAGACAGAAGGTTCTCCCGATGCTCCCAACCAGCGGCACGAGGAAGGAGGCCACCTGCTCTTCTTGCTCGCTCTCCTATCAGCTCAGCCCTGGAACCAAGCACCTCCCCCAGACAGTGCTCTAAGGGCACACCAGGCACTCCCATAGATCCCTGGGCAGATCCAGGCCCAGGATGGTAAGTAAAATGCATACCCAAAGATCATGGCAGTTGTCAGGAGGCCAGACCCAGGGGACCCTTGCCTTCCATCCAGGCACGGCAGCTGCTTGCCATCCCCTTCTCAGCTGTCACTCTTGTCCTGGGATGATGCCGAAGCCCTATCACTGGGCATCTCCATGTTTGGGTGTGCCACAGTGTCCTGACCTGGGTCCCTCTCCTTGCCCTCCTTGCAGGCTTTTGCTAGCTATCTTCAGGGCTCACTGAGTTCCTGCCCTTGAATCCTCCAGCCTTGCAGAATCCCAGTGACACAATTTAGCACTTACTTACACATCTTCTCATCTTGCTCTTGCTCTTCAAAGAGTGCTAACTGTGTTTCCCAGGCCAGCCTGGCAGTGCCCCAAGGAAGGGATTGCTGTCCTCCTTACCCCCAACGCCACCAAGCACAAAGCTGGGCCAACAGTAAGCACCATTAAGTCCTTCTGTCTTCCCAATAATGGCTTTTCTTCTCAGCAAATATGTCTTGAGCTTGACATGCATTATCTTACTCTGATTTGCCCCAGAAAAGATTTTGGTTCCAGTGCAAGTTAAAAACCAATTTACCCCCTCCGGCCTATAGATCTGCCTCAGACTTCAGGGACAGAGTTTTCTATTTCATATTCTTCAAAGCTTATAAATTGCTCTTAGAGTCTGTAGCCGCTATTGGAGTTACAAAATAATGAAGCTGATGATGATGGTGGTGGTGGTTAGCACACTGGGTGTCCATGGAATGCTAAACACTTTATATGTGTTAATTCATCCAATCCTCTAAATTAGCGGTTCTCAACCTGTGGGTCGCAACCCACAGGAACTGTATTCAAGGGCCACAGCATTAGGAAGGTTGAGAACCACTGCTCTAAATGCTCTCATGAATCAGTGCATATCATTATAGTTGCCATTTTAGAAATGATAAACTGAGGCTTTGAGAAGTTGGGTACCTTGTCCAGGTCCCATGGCACAAGTGGTCTCTTTAGTGGACACCACAGCTATCAAGTAACCAAAGGAAAGATGTAAAATCTTCTTTCCTAGAAAATGAAGATTGAATCTTTCCCTCACGGTGCTTTCTGAGTCTGGCTGATAATCAAAATTACCTTCCAGAAAGCTTAAATTATAATAACAACATAATAGCAGTAACAATTCCTCATTCTTACCCCCTGGAGATTCTGTTTCAGCAAATCTGGGGGGTGCCTAGGAACCTGCATTTCCTCAAAGATCACTGGGTGATTCTGTTGATGGCTCAGGATTGAGCAGCACAGACCTCATGAGTGCCCCCGCCCAGTCCCTACCACCTGAGTCAGGCCACACCAAGCATCAGAGGAGACACTTCTGGGCATAGTCACAGAATGTCCACCCAGTGGGAAACGGGAACACACTGAAAAAGTATTTAGTTTAGCTGACTCGGCCTCCTCTGGGCTGCATGTTAGAATCACTTGGAGAACTTAAAACGCAAAAAACAAACCCCCTGATGTCCAGGGAGGGCGGGCACAGCAGAGGAAGAGGTGGGGACTGGGCACCCCACATCATTATTTTTAAAGTCTCCCTGGTGATGCTAATGTGTAGCTCATAAAGTTGTCTTTTTTAGGATGAAAGACTCTGGCCATTCAACCTTGGCCTTTGAAAGCTCCTTTTTCACATAAACAAAGTGAGTAGGGACTCTCCTTAGCAGCTCCAGCTAATTTTAAAACTAATAATGTTTTAATACCCTCACTAGCTCGGTTCAGCCTCATTAGTAAGAGTAAATAAAACAGAGCATATTCCCACACACACACTCAAACTTAGGAAGTCCAGTCCCGGGGAGATGGTAACGACGTCAGCGTCATTCTTCAAGCCAATTTGCAGCATGCTGTCCTGTGAGACTGGAATAGCCAGGCCCAGAAGGTCAGGGTTGGGAGGAGCATTTGGAGAGACCTTTGATGTGTCCACTGTGGTTCCAAGAGGGGAACTGGCTTGCCTTGGGCCAAAGAACAAGTGGCAACCAGAACCCAATCTTCAGAAGCAGAACTCAATTCCATGGCTGTGACAACACTGGGTCTGCAGTGGTTGGTTGGTCCAACAGCATTTTAGGCTCTACACTGGTCACTGAAACCTCCATGTGAATTAAAGACACTGTCATCTGAGCAATACATACATTTTAAATTCTAGTTCTGATTATAGGAGTGATTTTGTTCTTTGTTAAAGAAACTTGAGACCCCTGCTGAGCACATGTCATGTGGCAGGCAGGTGCTGACTGTGTTCCTTACAGGATTGTCACTTTTACCAAAGCATCCCAACAACCCAGTTTCAGCCAGAAGTATTGCCCCTTCCTCACAAGGAGAAGCTGAGGCTTTGCAAAGTTAACTCCCGAACCAGGGTCCTGACAGCACATATGCGCATTTGAACCAAACGGTCTGACCCTTTGCCTGTAATGCCACCTGTGTAACACGGTCTCCTTTAGACACTGCCAGGCAAGAAAGCAAGTCTATTTTGAGAAGAACTGATGAAACAGAAAACCTCCTTCTGGCAGTTTTCTCTGTTTCTTCCTTCTTCTTATCTGTGTGTGGATTTTTGTGAGTGTGTGTGTATGTGGGTTTTGTGTGTGTGTGCTAAAGGTTAGACTCCTGTAACACAACTACCCATATCCAACTATTAAATAAAGATACAGACTCAGACACTACAGATGTGTATGTGTACAGAGCGGAGGGATGTTCATGTACGCAGGAATGTGCATCTCTATATATTTAGACTGGACAGGGGATAGCACCCAAGATCCTCAGAGATGCAACCTGAATGACCGTGTTGTCAAGCATCACTGATAAAGTCTGCAAGTGCACCGTGAGGCTGGGCAATGGTGGGGAAGATTCACGCCTGGGCGTCTGCATTCTACACCAAAGACCCCTGGAGCAGCGTCTCTCTCCCCTTCGTGTTTCCTCTTAGGAGCCATCTTCTCCAACAACCATTGTCTCTTGCAGGATTAAAATGGCAACCATAATAACAGCACTAGTGAGTCAAGCCAGTGCATTTGTCTACCAGCGACAGATCTCTGATGCTGCCGATAGTTTGTATTTGCTGGTCTCCTCCTGGTGCAGCCGGGATTTCTCTCTCAAAGCTTAGACAATGCTGTGGATGAAACAATCAGCCTTTAAACGCCTCTGCTAAATGCTGTTGTCAATAAGGCAGCTCCGGAGGCAGCAGCTCCAATGTGCGCTGTGCTCCCGGTCTCCTGGGAGTAAATGACAACAGCAGCACGGAGGGTCGGCTGAGAGGATAACTCTCGAGAGCTCGCAAACACAATCGCACTTGGTTTCATTATTGAGTTGTTTGCTTTGCTGTCCCATACCTGACATCTTTCTTCTTTTCATGGATATTTTTCTCCCACAAACTAACAGAGGGTAGCACCCCCCACTTGCCCTAGGCAGGACCAGGGCCCGATGGCCTCAAAGACAAAGTTGGCCTTCTGAGCTGTTCTCTACTTCCACAGCCATTTCTGTGGATTTATTTAATCTACGATGAAGTGATCCTGATAAAGGTATTAGCCAGTTAAAGTTTTCTCTTTCCCTGGAGGACTGTGGAATAATGAAAGAAAAGGAAAGCTATAATAATGGAAATTCAGGCAGTGGGGCACGTACGCGGAAGACAAATTTTCACCCCATGAAGCTGGATATTTTCTTTTGGTTGCACCACAGACTGACTGGGGAATCTGAAACTACTCTGTGCCCCTCAGAGCCCAGTCTTCCCTTCCCCTCTCCCTCACTCCTGGGCTCTATGGCAGAGAATTTAGAGTCTGTAATATGCGGCGGAAAACCCAAAGCAGGAGTTTGGGGACAGAGAACCCAGTGGAAGAGGTAGCAGTCCCAGGTGAGAATGTTCTTTATTTGTTTGTTTTCTCGGAAGTAAGGGTTTATTAGAGACCAGTTTAACAAAAGGGAGAGTTTGGGCTCCAAGGGATTGAAGGCTCGGATGAGGCTTGTTAACACAATTTTTTTAATGTTTTGATGCCCTAAGTCAGTTGGTTAGAAGTCACCCTGAGTAGACACACCTCCCCCCACATTGGTACTGGTGGCAGGGTAGTGGCAGCTGAATCTGTCAAATCTGCTCTAGTCAGGTTAGTTCAGGTAAGAGGTCTTTCGTATCTGCTTTTGGGTTTTTGATCCCTTCATAAGAAAGGAGAAGACACAGAACCTCAACAGCCTGCAGCTATGAGTGGGGGAGTCCTTTGCATAAAAGCAACAATCCAATCTCCTGACTCTATAGGTGAGGATATTCTGAAAGCTGCTCCAAATATTTCTTTGGCTTAACCTTGAAAAGCTAGACCAGTGCCTTTTTGGACCGCAGCAATTCTCTCCAGCCTCCCACCTGTCCCAGGGCAGTGCCACAACTGGCTTAGACTCCCTGGGGGTCCAGAGGATGAAACTCCAAAAGCCAGCATCGGGGGTGAAGTTTTCCCTAAATGCCAAATGTCTTTGCTGCCTGTGACCTGCCTTTTGGGCCAGGAGGCTGGACTACTACACGAGTGCTCCAGCCATTGTCTGTAGCCAGGGGAAAAGAGAAAGATTCCGTCCTCCTCATACCATTAGAGCAGAGTGGCACCAGTCCCCAGCCTATTATCATGGATAAGCATTGTGCTCACTCGCCATCTGTCAACATCTCCCTCTTCCCCACCCCTTTTCATCTCTCCACGCTCACTGAGACACCAGGCACAAGTCATCCATTCTTATGATAATTGCTGAGTAGCCTCATTTTTCTGACCACTCTGGCATGTGACATCCTTTCTATCCTCCTGTTTTCTTAGCAAGACTACACCCGTATGAGAGAGGAGGGAAAAACCTAGTTACCTGGACAAGGAAACAACGTGATCACAAAAAGAAAACAATGAAAAAAACCCCACAGCCAGCAATAGGAGATACTGACAGAGGACAGGTGCTGAGAGGTCAGGAGTGTGGGCTGAGAACCACACTGCTGTCCTGCTTCAGATGTGTCACTTTCTAGCTGTGTGGCCTTGGGCCAGAGTCTCACCTGCAAAGTGGAAGAAATGCCAACCCACGGCGGGTGGGGTGGTCCCTGGACTCAAATCACAGAATGACCATAATGGGTCTAACACAGTGCCTGGCCTATTGCAATGAATAAATGATAAGTATGATCATCCCTACATCAGCTTGGTCGTATTGGAGGATTCCTAACAATGGGGAATCCATTCAGGGAGGTTCCTAAGGACTTAAGGATGCTTACTGTCCTGGATTCAAGAAGCCAAAGAATCTCTTTAAAAGGGGGACTGAAAGGCAAACTGGGGGTTGGGAGGAAGACTCCCAGGAGCACTCAGGGAGAGCTGGTTAGCAGGAGGCCATCTTATAATGATCCAGGCCCCAGAAGATATGGGGGAAGAAGAACTAGGAAGGAGGGTAAAGCTGGAAGCAAATGACAAATGAACTCCTTCCCTGGGTCAAGCATAACACAGAACTCGGGCAGGATGAGTGCTCTCATTGACCATGAAGTTACACAACCAGGGCAGTGTGACATGCCAAGTACTAAGTGTGCACTTAGACAAGACCACCCCGCCCACTTCCTGCTGGGTTCCCGATTGATCAGTGGTTAAAAATTGCCTCGGCTACTTGTCTGGGTCAGTGTGACCAACCGACAATGCATCTACAGTCCCCAGAGCTGCCAGAGACGCTTAATGTTGAGGTGACATATTATATACTAACTAGCAAAACCCATTTTAACTGGCAGCTGGCTCTGCCCAATGGCCTGCCCCCGTCCTCAGCCTCTCAGCTCTTCAAACTCTGTGACGTGCTCCAACGGCACACACAGAAGGAACCTTCCCCACCCCAGTGAGTCCCACCCGCAGCACACCAGACCCACCATGATGGCCCCAGTCAGCCTCCTGCCCACCCGCCCGCCTCCCTCCACTCTCCACTGCCAGATGGGTCTTTCCACGCCTCATCGGGGCAGTCCCTGGCTGCCTGGATGCTTCCTTCCTGGGGCACTCACGGCCTTCGTGCTTTGGCCCATCTGTGTCTCCAGCTTCATCTCCCTCACCAGCCCCTGCCCAGAACTCCCCAAGCACGGCCACATTCATGCCTTATGATACAGACTGTGCTTTTCCTTCTGCCTAGAACGTTCTTCCTTCCAGTACCACCACCACCACCGTTCCTTCCGGCTAACTCTTCCTGATCTTCAAGATTCAGCTCAAATGCATCCTCTATGGAACTCACACTTTCATACAGGCAGAGCACCCTGACTACAATATGAAGATATATTCTTCATAATGTATTATCAACTGACATTTCATTTTAAATTATACAAAAACTACCTCTTTGCATATTAGTTTGAGTGTTGATCTCCCCACATGGATGGGGAATTCCTCTCTTATACGGTCAGGGTTGTGTTTTTCTTTTTTTAACTCCACCTTTTGAGTCTCTAATGCCCCTTATATCACTCCGTGTGTCCTCGATTAGCTATAGTTTAGGTCCCACCTGTAAGTAAGAAAATGCAGAATTTATTTTTCTGTTCCTGAGTTACTTCACTTACGATAATGGCCTCCAGTTCCACACAACTTCCTACAGACAACATCACTTCATTCTTTATCTATGTCTCCTACTAATTTGAATTACTGGCACCTGACAATGGTTGGCTCATATTATTAGAAAGTTAATAAATAGTTAAATTAATATATTAGTACAAAAGAAGACTTGCTATTAGAATTATTATAAGAAATAATAAGATAATAATAAAGAACAAGAGTTTCCTGCCACATCAAGAAAAATAGTAAGTTATAATGTAGTATAGACACTGGCAGAATTTGGAAGCCTTTTGGAAGTCATTCATCAAACATTTATTGCTACATTCAGGCACTATTTTAGGCTCTGGTAAGGAGGTGAATAAAAATTATAGGTAGATACTCTGGAAAATAAAGTACATACATGGAAAGAGTAACTGATAAGCCAAAGCAAGCTATTCTAAAGGTTAACTCTGAAAGACTCTAGGTATTAAGGGCATTTGTGGAGTCAAAGAATTAAAAATATTAATTATACGAACACTAATTAAGCATACTGGGCACTCTGTTCATTCCACTGCCTGGTAGAAAGGACCATACTTATGTTTTCATGCTCCAATCAGGTGAGAATCACTCATATTTATAAAACCCTATTGTGAATAAGCAAAAAAGGCATTTTACCTCTATCAGAAAAAACTTGCTCACGTCTACTCTAGCACACTTACACTACTGTATGAGCCCATTTCTTTCACTTTTGATCTTTGGAAGAGATATGAATGCATTACAGTTTCTTTGCCAGGGGCCATCATAGTCGTGAAGACCATCATGTCATCACCTCTGACCCGCCAGACCCTTCCCAGAGGAGAAGTGCTCACAGGTGGAGGAGAAAACAGGTAAGCGGTAAAAGGCAAAAGCACTCCAGGCAGGCAATCTCTGGATCCAGATGCCCCTCTTCTCCTCCCCTTCTACTCCTTTCCATTTCTTACTCCCAAGCCTGATATGCACTCACCAGGGCCTCGGATTTTACAAGCGCCCCCATGAACAACCAAATAAGTGTTGTGTCTAGGCTGGGCTCAAGGAAGATATAAATGAGTTGCAGAGGGAAGTAGAACTTCCTGGATTGCCAAGGGGCTTTTAAAACTAATAAATATAACAAAAATTAAAAGAAATGAAGCAATTATGGAAAGCTCTCTGGCATGCCCCTCTAACCAGGCATGCGGACTCCCACCAGCACTCCAGTGTGGGCCTCCTGCTGCAGGCACAGGAGAGGGGCAGGAAGGGACACTACACACAGATTCCCACCTGGACCTTTACCCGGGGCCTGCCCATTCCAGGCAGAGACTCGGCTGAGAACTAGACGTTCCTCAGGCCAGCTCAAGAAGGCGGCTTTGCTGAGATGTGCTCACCCCCTGTGCTTCCTGCCCTGTTCACCTATTATGCACATTCCTGTGGCTCGAGGCCCCCTCAATCCCTCTAACCTATCTACTTTGGCCACTGGAATACCTCCAGAGTCTGTACACTAGGTACTCAGTAAATGTTTGTTGATTGAATCCACGAGGCTGTGGAGAAGTTCAATAACTTGAGCAAGGTCACATTGCTGGTAAGCGCTGGTGGTTTCAAATGTGGGCTATCTGATACCTGAAACAGTGCGCCTGACCTCTACCCTGCACAATGTGACAGGGTGATACAGAGTACTCAACCTCCTCCTTCTCCAAATACCTTAGAGGATCTGTGTACATAGATGGGACACAGAAGGAGTACATCTCAGAGGTCAGGAACCATGCCCACTCCACGCATCCATTCTTCCTTCTCCAATATTCCACAAAAGCCTGGACTGTCTGAGGGGCCCATCATGTGCTTCACTATCGTACACTTACTGAACATGAGCTTGCCTTGCCTGCTGAACTCTCCTCTTCTCAAAGACAAGGCCAGGTCCGGGGCTTCTCTGCCTCCCCAGGAGCCAGCACAAGGCCTGGCACTTAGCAGTAGTTAGTGAATGTCTGTCACTACTTCTAGTCCTAGTGATGCCTTCCTGCTGGCCTCACTGACAGGCTCAGAGCAATCCTCACCTGGGGTCATTAACCCCACCCCCCAAAAAACAGGAAATTTACATGGTCCTTCCCTGCCTTTCTTGGTGGGAAAAATGATTCCAAACAGAATCTCAAAATGCCATGTGGCACAGCTGCCCTGATTTGGGCCTCTCTCTTCTCCTGGCTCACTGAGGATTTCTCGAAAAGGTCTGTCTGCCTGTGAGTCGCTCTTCCCTCACAGGAAACAGAGGTGAGGTTAATGGCAAACGGATCAACTTCAGTGGGTTGATGTTCAGAGGTTCAACATTCACCTCTCTAGTTTCTGGGAAAGGACAAAGGGAAAACTGCAAATGGCCTGGACGTTCTATCCAGAAAAGGCATTTCCAAACGCTGCCATTCGGAAGTCAACTCCAGCCCCGTCACAGCCAGATCCCGTGTTCTCCTCTGCAGGATGCTTCTGTGATGGGTTTGAATAAAACTACATTTATGCCAAACGCAAGACCAAACAGAATCCCCAGACTCTAACTTCTTATTTACAAACATCTCAATGTGAAGTAATCAAAACAGTTGCAAAATTACTATTTACCTTCCTTTCCTCCCCCCTCTCTCTGGTGTCCTGTCCTACTCACCGAGAACCGTAGAGTCTGTAGTTCCAAGACGCCACCAGTAGGTGGTGCAGGCAAATTCCACTGCAAAGGGAATTCCACTGCAAAGGGCCCCTAGGCAAATAGCTGTCTGGGTTCCATTTTGATTGCTTTGGCTGGTGTTTCTGGATTTTAAGGTCCCCTCATTAAATGACTGCTCCATTTCCAAATACATTTTTTGGCTTAAAAGGAGAGACCTTTTATGGTTTCATTTTAATAAGAGTTACTGTTCAAGTACCTCCCACGTGCCAGACACACCACGAGGTACTTTACATATTTTTAATCCCTGCAACAACCGCGTGATGTACTCATGATTACCTCATACTACCAGCACACTGGGACTTGGCAAGATTTAGTGCCCTGCCTACATAGTTGGCAACTGGTAGAACTGGGGACTTGAATCCAGTTGACATCCCTGCTGCAAACCACCCTGATTCTTCCCTGAAGGCCAGCTGTTGCAGACAGCACATGTGAGGAAGCCCAGGAGGTACTGTCTCAGAGAAGCTGGGCAGGCGTCCCCACACGCTAAAGATCCCGTAACCAGTGCTGACAATGCTAGAAATTCTACTCCTGGATACATCTCGGAACTGTGAAATGGGCGGCCTTTCCAGAAAAGGTCACCATTCCACTCTGGCAAGAGTCCTCAGCACGCTTCTCTCCATGACACCCAGTGGAGCAGCTCTATGTCCAGCAGAAGGCAACTTGGGTGGAGCATCCCTGAGCAGATGTCCCCAACAGAGCACAGGTGCAAGCTCCTCAGAGCACTTTTCACGGACAGTACCAGTTACAGTCCCACAGCAGCCCTCCCATCCTGCTTATGGAAAGTTAGTTCTCTGACACAGACGATTTCTTTCACTCAAAGAGGGCATTTCACTGGTCTCAACTAGCACTTTCTTCCTTGTTCTTACACTTACCCTTAGGAATCTGCTTCAAGGTTTCCACTGTGGGACTGTCACCTCTCAGGACTTCCCAGAGGGAGGTGACACCATGCCTCTCTGAAAATATCCATCTACCCTGCCAAGCCCAAGGGGGCCCAGAGGACAGCACCCCAGCATCAGCACCATACATGTCCTGATACTCCCACCCCACCCCCAATCCCTAACTGCCACGGACATCTGCGAGGTTGGTGCTGGCCGGGAGGCTGTCTTCTGATCCTGACTCCCGACCTGTCCACGCTATCCACCTACAGAATGCAGCTCTGCTGGGCCGATAGAAACATGCACTCTCCAGAGTGAGGGCAGTTGGCTATGAATGTCCAAGAACTTTTTCCTGAACTGGTGTCATTTTTTCTAAAAGTGAGATAAAGTCAAAGAGACACTAGCTGAGAGTCAGGAGAGTAGATTTCCATTCGAGTTTTATTGCTAGCTAGCAGTGACATTCTGGACAAAATCCTTAACTTCTCTGGCTTCAGTATCCTCATGTTGAACAGAGGAAGGTTGGGCCGGGTGACCTTCCCTGTGCAGAGATTCAGTGAGACGATGTGACCTGACACAAGCTTCCTCAACAGAAGGGTAACCTGAGCCAAGTGAGTGTGCACATGTAAATGGCAGCACAGAAAGTTGTTCTTTTATAACCAGCAACAAACAAAGGTCTGAGTTTGACCATTTAGAATCCTGAAAAGTCATTTCAGAACCAGGCGGCCCCAGTGTGCACCTGCTGCCTGTGTGGCTGCGATATGTTGGTCCCATAATGCCCTGTGAATATCCGTACCCTCCACTGGTACAGAAGTCTCGGGGGAGGCACTGTGCCTTTCTCTCATCCACCACTGCCTCCCGGTGCCTAGCACCGCGCCAGCACATGGTGGTCGCTCAGTAAATATTTGCTGCATGAAGTTCCACTGTGGAGATCTGTCTTCCTGAATCTACCAGCACAGGCAGCAAGCACGCATTCAAGCCACACTATGGTTCTTCCCAATCCCTTCTCTGGAGATTTTTGTGGGAAATAGGGTTCCTCGTTATTCCAACAATGCACTTTGTCCAGCAGGGCAGCCTCTGGAGGTGAATGGGTTCCCTCCCCCATGTACCATCTCACTGGGAAGGCCAGGAAACAGGATGACTGTTGGGCATAGCACCTCGACAGCCACAGTCACTGGAAAATGCACACTTTGCCGATGGGCTGTGTGCTCATTTTTCCTACCTGCTCCTTTGTGCAAACAAAAGCCCTCTCACACCCTCCCTGTGCACTGGCTACACCCCCGACACTGCATGAGTGGGGAGACTTAGCATTTCTCTGGAAGCCTTGGCTCCTGCTAGCTCTGCTAACTGCTTGGGGGCACATCTTCCCCATATGGGATGCATTTGGTGCTTAATTAATCAAAGGCATCAATTTCAATGAAGCCCTAGTTCTTCCAGCTTGGTCCACTTTGCCCTAAGGAACCCTGTTAACCTGACTGGAGGTCTGACAGCTTAACATTTCTGTATCTTTACAGGCAGGCTTAGTTGGAGAACAGACTATTAATTAAAATTTGCCTTCCTATACATGTGTTGCTCTGTTGTTTACACTGTAATTTTCAGGTCACACATGCATATTAGTGCTACCTTTTGGCTGCCAGCATTGTGGCAGCTCTACTAATGAAGGAACACTAAAGAATCCTTTGAATGGAGCTGTCAGAGCCACTGGGCAGTGGACACCTGGTGGCATGGGAGTCAATCTGTATGCTCATCCTCCCATTTGTTGCAGACACCAGCATGGGCAGTGGGTGGTCCTGAGGGAGGGCAGACAGAGCAGGGCACACAATCTGGAACGCAAGGCAGGTTCGAAGCCCCCCATCCACTCCTGATGACCTTGGCAAACACAGACCCCATAAAGAACACAATCCAGGCATAGAAAAGCTGACTCCAAGAGGAAAATGGAGATGAAAACACCCCGATGGGGAGAAGTGGAGATGCCACTTGTGGGGTGCAATCAACCTACTCTAGAACCATTGACTACACTTCCCAAGTCACCAGGATCAGCGGGTTGATGGATTCCCAAATTGCCCAAAGAGGCAGAGTTTGCACAAGAGTCTGAAAACTCTGGAGTGAAGTATGTATATAGGTCATCATCATGTCCCTAACAAGAAATCATCACACCTCAGACAGAAGCTGGCTGGAATTAGGGTAAATAGCACATTATCTGCCGCTTGCTATATGCTCAGGCTTGAGGAAAAGAGGCAGAGGACAGATGAAGATTCGACTTCACTTCTCAAAAGGACACAGAAAGAAAACAAACAGGTGTCCTTGGGCAGGGCTCTGTTCCCCTTGATGGCACGGTCATCAGTAGGACTCTTGAAAGTCCCTCACTCTGACACCTGTGCTCTGGTGTCTCCTTCACTTTACACTTGGGACTAAATGTGGAACCCCCATTTCCTATGCCTAGGTCAGTTTCTTGTGAATTTCCTAGGCCTGAATTCCATGGATGGACTGTGTCCATTCATTGATACACTCATTCACCTTGC
>CAUYRH010080022.1:0-40202 GCA_963574655.1 Perodicticus potto | reverse complement strand
GGAAAAAAAACACAAGTACAGTCTAAGGGGGTGGGGGGAGGGAGAAAAGGAAAAGGGGAAAGGAATGGGGAGGAAGGAGGGTGATTGGCAAGTTCTCACCTAATGCGCACAATGTGAGGGCATTCAACACGACCCTTGGGTGAAGGGCTCAACTAAAGTTTGAACTTTACCTTAGAAATGAAAACAATGTAACCTAACATTTGTATCCTAATATTAATCTGAAATTTTGAAAAAGTAGAGGCATAAATCAAACTGTAAGCAATACAAGTCAGTTTAAGTCATTTGGTTTTAAATAAGGCTTTTTGATTAATGTTCTAACCTTTCAAAATTGTTTTCTGAACCATATTCCCGGTTGTGAAACTTAATTCTTATAATTAAAATCATACTTTGCCCCAAACCCTCTAATTTTTCAATTATATTATGAAAATAATAAATAATGAGTCTTCATAATAGAGAAAAATAGCAAACAATGAGTTCATGGCATTTCTTTCTCATATGTTTATTGTATGTAGTCTTTCACTATGGTACATATTTTCCAAATTCAGCATATCTTATGCTCAAAGGATTGGTATCAGTTAGCTTTTCCTGAACAATAAACCGCTCTAAAATTTAATGCCTCAAAACAATTGAGGTCACTGTTCCTGCTAGGTGTTTCTTCTGGTTTGGGCCTGGTTCTTTCACGCCCTCTCTGCTCATCGGGAGCCATGGTCAAGTGTGGCTTTCCACATTATCTTCAGAGACTTAGGTTTCATACCTAAAAAAGCAGAGTTCAAAAACAGCAACCCCATAACTGGCTTAAAAATAAGAACTATTTTACTTTCTGACCTCAGCTCTCTTATGAGGTCCCTGAAGATCAATTCCCAAACTGGAGTATTTTTCTCAAGCTTCCTATTCAACCCTTCTCCTTCCCCTTTCCTTAGCCAATATCCCACTTGATATGTTTTTAAACATTTGAGGACATCTGATATTCATGTTCTTACCTTCCCTCTATCTTAATTATAAATGTATTAATAATCACAATCAACCTCGTGCTTTTTTTCTGGCTCACCTGATGAGGGTTTTATCTTTCACTTAGGAAATAATTATTTCACTTGCATTCTTGATTCTGTCTATTCTTATTCTCTTTCAACTCTATGGCCATCTTCATCTTTTGCTTTTTGCCATAGAACTGCCCTTTCAGTTTCAGTATTTTCTTTTTATTTCTTTTTAGAGACAGAGTCTCATTTTGTCACCTCGGTAGAGTGCTATGGCATCACAGCTCACAGCAACCTCCAACTCCCGGGCTTAGGCGATTCTCTTGCCTCAGCCTCCCGAGTAGGTGGGACCACAGGCGCCCACCACAAGGCCTGGCTATTTTTTTGTTGCAGTTTGGCCAGGGTCAGGTTCGAACCTGCCACTGTCGCTATATGGGGCTGGCGCCCTACCCACTGAGCCACGGGCACCACTCTCATTTGTATTTTCTGAGAAAATCTTCTAAAGAAAATAATCTCAGTTCTCCATCTTTATGACCTAATTTTCCACTTCTTCCCAATCCAGTATAATTTAGTCTTTACCTGTCATGGTATACAAACTATTATTTTGCCAGTCAGTGGTGACTTTCATATTGGTGAATGTAGTAAACAAGTACTAGTTATTTTTTGCTGGGTCTCTCTTCTGCCCTTAACACTGTGCATTACTCTGTCTTAAAAAGTATACATACTTGCCTCCTATTACTCTATTCTATGTTCTTCCCTCCCCATAATGCTAGTTCCTTTACTCTTCACACTCTCCACACCCTCTTGGGGCCCTCATGCCACACTAAATGTGAATCTTTCTTTCTTCTCTTTGCGTAATATAACATCCATAGAGTAACTTAGATTAGAAGCAAAGGACTCATTCTTATTCCCCTACTTTCTTACTTCCCCATTCAATTAGACACCAATGTTTGCACATTTTTCCAACAAAGATTTTCCTTTTGTTCAATTCCCTCTTTTATCTTTAAAGCACATTCTAGTTCAAATATTGTGAATCTCTTTTTTTTTTTGTTCTACTACTATAGCACGTGCAGTTTCACATAACTTCACTGTCATTCACAAAAAATCATTTTTAGATTTTGAAGCACGTGTACATTTTAAATTATCTATAAGGCTAGTTTGTTTTCTCATGAATTTTTATACAGTCACAGGTACAATCCTATATTACTAACTTATGCACTTGTGACTTATCTCATGTATGGACAGAAAGAGGATAATTTCTTTCCTCCACATCCTAAGGTTCACAGTTGACACCCCCATAACAAAAGACAGGTGAACAAGAAAACCATAAGAAACTTATTTGATCAGTTTTTAAAATTTAGTTTTATTTGATTAGTTTTATGTGACACAGGCACCTTCAGAATAAAGGCCCAACGTTACAGAGAAATCTGTGTGTTCTTATGCTTAGATTTAGAGAAGAATGGACAGTCATATTGAATTGTGATTGGATAGGAAGGATATGATCTATTGCTAATGGACTGAGTGAGGAAACTTCCCAAGGGCTTTCCAGATTCTTGACCTCTCTGAGCATGCATTTGTTCCTTCCTGGTGTGGGGCAGAACCCGCTCTTGTATGGAGATTTTACTACAGTCAAGTAAGGTTAAGTCAGGAGAATTTCTTTATGGCTAATTCATACACAGACAGGCTGGGGGGAACGATAGAGTACATTTTTTTAGGTTTTGTGGTTTGCTTTGAGGAAAGGGGATTCTGGTTTCTATCTCTCACCTTAGGGAAGAAGGATTTTTATTTCCATGGTTAACCTCATAGTGAGAATGAGGAGCGAGAGACAGGAGAGCAGGAGGGCAGAGAGAAAACTTTATTTTTGAGGCTGCCTGTGAGGCCTTCACTTTGGGAGAAATATCGTTTTCTGAGTCTCAACACTAATATGTAATTAATTTTACATTGTTATTATTGCATGATACGTTAAATTTGTGAAATTTGCTACTTAGGACTAAGCCATTTATTCTACTTTTTTTTTTAATTTAATGAAATGATAAAATGTATTGTAATTAAAAAATAGATGCTATTGGGCGCTAAGATTTTTGTATTTAGCGCTGCTAGGAATATCTCTCTCTCTTTTTTTTTTTTTTTTTATTGTTGGGGATTCATTGAGGGTACAAGAAACCAGGTTACACTGATTGCATTTGTTAGGTAAAGTCCCTCTTACAATCGTGTTTTGCCCCCAAGGAATATCTCTTAATTATTTCTTGCCTTCCCTTCCTCTCTTTCACAGGGCATCAGAAATTCCTCCATGTGAAGAGATATTTAGATCAATCTATTGATATTATGAGCACAATGCATAGGCCTTAAATATTTTGATATAGACATTTTAAAAGAATAAAATATGAACTTATGCCTTAGTTACAAGACTGATCCTTTCCAAGAGAGAGATGTGCATTTATTAATCCTGTTTGTACCCATAGCACTTAATGTAAGATCTGTTACATCCTCAGCACCAACCATGTTTTTTAAAGTAATGAAATTATCACAGGTCAGCAAGCAATCTAATTCTAGAGAACAAATGAAGTTTTGCATATCTTCATTTGTTCACACTCCATATTCTTCCTTTTGGAGCTATTTTAAATTAATTGGCAAGAACTGCCAGGGAAAAGGACAACTGCCCCTGTCCTTTTCTTATACTTGTTTTGAATTCTAAACTTTGTTGTTTTATTTCTCCGTCTATATTCTCTCTACTTACTTGAAATTGTAAACTCATACACTATGTAAAGTCAGATGCAATTTCAATGGATTGATATATTTCACAAGAAACTATTCCTATCATTGTGTTCTTGCTCAACTAAATGCCTATTTTCATACTTGTTTGCACGTTATTTGCAAGAATATTTGTTATCTCTTTTAAAAGCCTTGTAGCCTTGCATATGTAGCTACATGAAAACACCAAATCATTTCTTTCTCTTTTACATCTTTGGGGAGGTTAAAAGAATATGATATCTGGCTTCATTCAAGGCTTTTTGTTAATTCATTGACCCTTGTCTTTGATCAAAGGGCCATGCTTATTCTCTTCTTATTTATAGTGAATTGTTTTGTATGTATAAGGCATTTTTTACAACCTTTGATCTTCTCGAGGATACTGTATCTATAGTTTACTTGTATGACTTTCCAAGGACTTGGTCAATTTTTGTCCAAAGAGAAAGCTTCTTTTTTACTTACATATTGTCCCAAGAGAAAGTTGAATTTTAACTTACATCAAATAAGTTAAAGTACTTAGCAGCCACCCCACTTTCAGCAAAGAAAAATTATATGATTTACCCTGTACGTTGGATGCATTGTTCAATTTAGAGTCTATGTTCACCTAGTAAATGTACTTTTAATAATACTTGAAAAGTTTTATAGTGTTGAAAATGTATCTTTTTTTTGGCATAGTCCTCACTATTTCATTAGGAGAATAGTCTAAAAAAAGAAATAAATTATTTAATTTGTTTTATCTATTCTGATTTATTTGAAGAATAATATAGGCACTACTTGTTGGCAGTAGTGACTTTACAAATATTTGTTTTCTTATTCTCACAATGACCCTGCAAATAAGCGGACTATTATTATTTCCATTGCCCAGCTGAAAATAACAAGGCTCATAGAAGTTATGTGACTTCTCATTGTCATATTGGGACTGGAATCTGTACCAATTTTTCAGACCTTGAGTATTTGTGTACACTCCTATATAACAATGATTTTCAGTATTCTTTCTCCTTCCATAATTCCACATGGACAATATATTCCTGTTATTTTACACAGTAGTTCTCCAGACAAAGGAAATGAGAAAGTGTTGTATATAATCTGCATCTACTGTCTTTTACATTCCCTGCTCAAATTCCAGAGGTTTCAATGCCCATAATCCTCATGAGAATTGCCATACTAGACAGAAGGCTGGCTCCAGATCGGAATCTCAAATACTCTGATTTACTTACCTTGAGTACAAAAAATGTTGGTAATTTTAATAGCTACCTAAGTCATTTAATATGCAGCCAAGATTGAGAACTACTGCTATATATTCCATCTCCTCGAAGTTTTTCTTCTGTTATATTATATGAAATGAAAAAGGTTATAGGTTTAAAAAAACAATTTATATTATTCACTGTCAATGGAATGTATCAAATAACTTCCCAGTCCTTAAATTAATATCCTGATTACTCTGGCACTTTGTATTTGAAATATATATCTTTAATATATCCTGTAACTTACAGAATTTTTCTTCTAATTCTTCTCAGTTACTTTATTAGCCCTTTGACTTTGGGCAGTTTTCTCATAAATGCCATCTTCTTTTCTTCTCTCTAATTTATAAATTAAACTTTTAGCCATGTAATACTATTTATTTTTGAATAAAAGACTCTTCACTAAAATTTCATCCATTTATTTTGAATATGCACATATTTGCTACTACGTACTAACTATGATATATGCTATGTATACAATACACACATAAATAAAAGTGCAAATATGCTATATACACATATGTAAAAAGGTTTATTTAAAAATTATGTGCATACAAATTTAAATAATTTTTTAACTTCAGGTTATTTAGCACTAACATACTCTCTGATGTTACCATTATTAATGTGGTTTTCAGAGATGAAAAACTTTTTTCTGTAAGAGACCAGAGAGTAAATATCTAGGGGTATCCAACCATTGTTTTAATTTATCACACATTGAAAGAGGAAGAGTTGTTCTGTGCCACACATTAAATACACAAATGCTAAGGAAGCTGATTAGCTCAGAAAAGATCTGTGCATACTTTTCCTGACACCGCGGATAAGCAAAACAAGTCCCCAGATAATCTCAATGCGGCCTGAGGGCTGCAGGTTAGAGTCCTCTATGAACCATATAGTATGGCTTGTGAGCCACGCAGTCTTTTCACAACTATTCATTCTCCATCACAGCTGTCCATTTCTGCCATTCGGGTGCTAAGCAATGATGGACGATGTTTTGTGAAGTCATAATTGTCATTTTGGTTTTGTTTTCCTTTTAATAGCAGATATTTAAGAAGTATTGATTTATATTAGTATACATGCCCTTTTCTTCTGCTGTAACACAGCACTTGTCTATGGTAATTTTATTACTTCTCCTAGGCCTTTCCATAAGTTTTTATCTTATCCAAATGAATATACTGTATAGGGAGAAATTTTCTCTATGATTACTTTGTATAGGTATTGTGCTCAGATGCTCTAGGTTGATTATTTTGGATCTATTGTAATGACCTAGGTAGATCTGGGCTTCAGTAACAAAAAGGTGGTAAAGTAAAAATAATGGAGAAAATGGCAAATGGATGAATCAGGCCAATGAAAAGGCCTTTATAAGTAGATAACCTAAAATTTTATGGTTATTTAGTGTTTAGTGTCTCTCCCTATTATACACCCTATATGAATTAAAAGGAATTTAAGAGAATTAAAAAAAATACATACAGTCTTGAGGTAGGTAGATATAGGCATAGTCTCCAATTTTTAGGTGACTACTTATAAGAAATCCAATAATTGGAAAGAAAAGAACGTGCACAGTAATTGAGCTGGTAAACAATTTCATGAAACTACTTATCCCAAAAAGCAATTCAGACTGCCACAAATAGATAATACAAGTGGATTAAAAAAGAGCATAGATAAATCTATGAATGGTATAATCCACTAAAGTTGACTTGACATTTTAATAATATCATCATGGGGAGAAGCTCTGTTCATTTCTCAACATGCCTTATTCAAAGAAGTTATTTCCATGATTTTATTTATATTGCCATATTTTTTAATGTTTTGTCTTTGCTTAAACTTGTATTCTTTTCTCGCTTATCACTTACATTTAGATGACTGTAGAATTATTTACTATTGAACAGGTTGATACTTTAGTGAGCTGATTATTTCTCATTATATAATGTATGAAATAGCTTCAAACTGTGATATAAAAAGCATAACATGATGTAAAGCATTTTCTGTTTCATCTCACATATAAATTTCTCAATCACTTAACCTGCTTAGTATTTATAGACCTTAGGGTATCAATGATTGTTATTTCCGCCTATTTTTTATTTTATTTATGTTTTGAACAGATAGTGTATGATCTTGGTACAAGATTCAAAAAAAAATACAAAGTGCCTATACATTCAATGGGGTACTACTCCACAATTTGAAAAAAGTGAACTACTGATACATGGTACAACATGGTTGACCTGGAAAACATTGTGCTAATTTAAAGAAGGCAATCACGAAAGACCACATAGTGTATGATTCCATTGACATGAAATGTTTAGAACAGACAAATCTATAGAGACAGAAATTAAAATACTGGTTTCCTAGGGCTGGTATTGGTGGTAGTAGTGAATACAGCGATGATGCAGAGGGTAGTAGTAGTCATTCAGGAAAAGAAAATATCGGCATGACTGCTAATGGCTAGGAGCTTTCTTTTGAGGGGATGAGATGCTCTAAAATTATATGATAGTGGTAGTTGTATAACTCTATATTAAAACATTAACTTGTACTCTTTAAATGAATGAATGATATAGTGTGTGAATTATATCTCAATAAAGCTGGTTAAAAATTTTATATGTAATCAAGATTTTGACAAGCAACATCTGGGACATAATCAAATGCAATTTTAGTTTTGCTTCCAAACATTCCTTTAGATTTATATAGTGAGGGTAATCTCTTCCCTGATTGCATGTGATTAATAGAGACACCTCTGGTCACTGTAACTAATAAGTATTAATTCAGTACTGGAATGTCTAGTCCAAGGTAGGACCATTGATTTAGTGTTAAATTGTGTCCCCTCCCCCAGCTTAGGCTGCTGCAGTCAGGAATATTACACCAAAATGACAGGCATATCAAGCATCTGGCCCATTTTCATTCTGCATGAAAACTTGTTACTCTTTCCTTCTCTTCTAAAGATCTAGGCTTCACCACCAGTTTCTCGCTGCTGAGGTTCTTGGACTCTTGTAGGTGGCCAATGGATAGAACCCAAGTCAACACAACTATGGCTCTATTTTCAGTGTGTTCTGTGCTTAGTGCAGCCATATAATTTATCATCTAAACTGAAACACTTTTATGAAAGGGGGATACGAATAATAGTTATAATAGGACAACAGGCATAAAGTAGGACAGTTCTGGGCAAATGGGTCTTAGAGACAACCACTGCATAGGAAACACACATCCTTTGCCTCAAAGTTTTGGAACACAGCCTCATTTATTCTATTGTAGCAATTGCTTTGCTTCTCTCAGGTATGAGATGAGCCACATTCCTCTATGTCACCCAACTGCAAAGAATATATTCAATAGATTTCAATGAGGTCGCATAGAAGATGAGAACCCTCAATTCTTCCTCAAGGAAACATACAACAATTCTTTCCAAAGTAATATCTGCATAAAGTTATCTCTCTGCACTTTCATGAACCATTTAAAATCTGGAAGTCAGTAAAGAGTTCAAAAGGGAGGAACAGATGCTTACACATTTCCTATAAAAATCTCTATTTAGTGATTTGTAACACTAGTATTTCTCATCTGTTGTAATGTGGTGCCTAGTTTCAAATTCAATTTTCACATCTTATTTCATATACATTCTTTTTTTGTCCACACAAATGTGAAAGTTATTTTTGAAATATAATGTCAAAAGGAATGATTTGTCTTAGTGGTTAAGTGTGACACAGGCTTTGAAATCAGAAAACCAAGGTTATTAGAGTCACAACTTTAGGAAAGTGACTCGATTTCTTGAAGGTTTAACTTCATCTCCAGGAAAATGAGGATAATAATAATACTTATGTCAGAGGGCTGTTACCATAATCATAAAAAATCACATATGTAAAGAAATTAGCATAGTATATTACTTCTGGTTTCATGTATATGTTAACTATTATTATTACCATGATTGTTATTTTTCATATTTATAGGAAATCATTAATAGAATAAGAAAAATGAGAAAAACCAAGTAGTATGAAATGTGACAGATTACATACTAGTCTAAGGTCTTTCGAAGTAGAAGATGACATGGAGAATTCCTAAAAACACTAAATCACAAAAATATTCACATAGATTTAAAGAATAAGCCTTGCTTATAGTAGGTATTCAACTAATATTGAATTAATTAAATTAAACAACTCTTTAACCTTTAGGTAGCTACAAAGTATACCCAATCATTATATAATGTTATATTGTACTAGTTTCTTTTCTTATATCAGATTAATATGAGGGTACAAACAATTAGGTTACGCTGTTTGCATTTGTTAGGTAAAGTCAAACTTGTAGTTGAGCCCATCATCCATCCAGAAAGTGTGCCATGTACCTTTACACTATGCCTTTTAGGTGAGAGCATACCACTCCTCCTTTCCTGCTACCCTTTCCCCCTTTCGAATTTAATTGTGTTTTTCTTTTGTGTGGGCCTGTAGTTGTTCATCTACTGGTTTCAGATTAGTATTGAGTATGTTGGATACTTGCTTTTCCATTCTTGTGATACTTTACTAATGTTCTTCAACTCCATCCAGGTTAATACAAAAGATATAAAGTTTCCATATTTTTATGGTTGCCTAGTATTCCATGGTATACATATACCACAGTTTATTAATCCATTCATGGGTTGATGGGCACTTGGATTGATTCCACGTCTTGTTGATTGTGAATTGAGCTACAATAAACATTCAAGTACAAATGTCCTTATGGTAAATTTTTTTTCTTCTGGGTGGATACTTAATAATGTGATTGTGATATCTGAACTTCAATAAACCAAACAAAATCATACAAAGGGGAAAAGAATCCCTATTCAAACATATACTGGAAGAACTGGATAACCACATGTAAAAAAATTGAAACTGGACCTACACCTCTCACTACTTATAAAACTTGACTCACGATGGATAAAAGATTTAGTTTAAGACATGAAAAAATAAAAATTCTAGAAGAAAGCACGGGAAAAATTCTTGCTATTGGTCAGGAAAGATTTTATGAAGAAGATTCCATTCACATTTGCAACAAAAATAAACAAATAGTACTTAACTAAACTAAAAACCTTCTGCATAGCTAAGGATACAACCATTAAAGCAAACAGATGACCTTCAGAAGGGGAAAAGATATTTGCATATTATGAATCTGACAAAGGGCTAATAACCAGAATCTACAGATAACTCAAATTATTCAACAAAAAAAAGACAGCAAACAATCCCATTTATCAGTGGGCAAGAGACATGAACAGAAACTTTTCCCAAGAAGACAAAAGAATGGCCAATTTCAAACACATGAAAAACACTCATTGTTTCTAATTATTAGAGAAATGCAAATCAAAACCACCCTGAGATATCACCTAACCGCAGAGAGGTTAGCACACATCACAAAGTCCCAAAGCTGCAGTTGCTGGCGAGGGTATGGAGAAAAGAGAATGCTTTTACACTCTTGGTGGGACTGCAAACTAATAGAGCCTCTTTGGAAAGTAGTATGGAGAATCCTCAAAGAGCTAAAAGTAGACTTTCCATTTTTACTAGTTTCTTGAGGCTATTGTACAAAATTACCACAAATTTTATGGCTTACAACAATAGAAATTTTATTCTGTTACATATCTGGAAGCCAGAAGTTTGAAATCTGTTAGAACAACAGCTTATCAGAGGAAATAAGCCAATCATAATGTTTGATTTTATGCATTCTAAACTGATGGACTTAGCCTGAGGGATTTGACTCTTTGCATCTCTTACAGAACAAAGAACAAGAACTTTGTGACAGCTGTTTTTCAACTTTATTCTTTGCCTGTATTGCTAAGATATTTAAATTATAAATGTTGAGTTTATTAGAAAAATGTCAATGTTAATTTAACTTTTCAAAAACGCCAGTTAATAAAAAGGATATATAGTTATTTAAGAGTCTTTGATTCTATTGTATTTAAAGGCACATGCATATGTGAAAATAATTACATGGTAGCTGCAGACATTTTGCCTATTCATGAAAATGTATCTGAATCATAGCTGTAATTTATTAATACACTTGACCTCCATAGCCAATCACTAATATTCATGAGTGTGTATATATGTGTTTGTATGCATAATCATTCTGCTTTTTGTTCTTATCTGTGAATAACTTTGTCTCCTTTTGTTTTTAAGATGTACATAAGAATGCAAATAATTGAAAATGTAAAATGCCAACTGTTGTAGGTACAAAAAATGTGTAATACTTTTTCCTTACCCATCACAAGGGTAATGACCAATACTTCTATAACAAAAGATAGATTAATAAGAGAAGAGCATAACAAATTTATTTCATCAAAGTTTTATGTAACGTGGAAGACTTCGAAAAGGAAGACCCAAAGACTGACAGAAAACTCTTTTTTATGCTTAGGTTCAATGAAGAATGGACATCCCTATAGAAATGTGATTGGATAAAATGGTGCGATCTAATAATGGTAATAGTCTGAATGGGAAACCCAGCAAGCCCTGTTTGTTCAGATTCTTCTTGGCATTCCTTCATCTGAGTATAGGACAAGATACCTGTCACATGAAAGTTTGCAGGGGAGAAGGGAGAATGTCACAGAGTGACACGGCTACCTTTTATGGCTCCCTTTGTGGGAGGGTTCTAGGTTTCATAACCTGCCTGGGGGTAGTACTGGGGAGAAATTCTGGTTTCTATGACATACTTTCAGGGAGAAAGAAGAGCTGGAGACAGAAAGGTGGTAGAAGGTCAAATAGACCTTACTTCTGAGGCCTTCCAATCTGCTTCAGTTCAAAGTGCTCAGCGTACAATGGTGTCATACTTTGAGGTACTGTGTTTTGAGCCCTCACACTGCAAACATGTACTTTTACTATAAAATACCTTTGAAAATTTTACTGCATTGCCTTAAAAGATAACTGAGGAAATTTGCTTACTTTAAAAAATGCACATATAAATAAATATAAATATTTCAGTGTTTCTATCAAAATATAGACTAGTATATATAGTTCTTAAAGTTAAAATAGCAATTAAAAAAACCAAAAAATTAAATTGAACAGTACACTGTCAACTTAAATTTTAAGCTATTGACTATTTTATCCTAAAGCATTATCAAAGAGATAAACAGGATATATTTACAACATTACTTTTTTATTTAAAAAGAAAAAAAATTAGTATTCTCAATTTAAAATCAAAATCAATAGGGTAAGGAAATATAACACTGACTAAAAGAAATGACCCTTGAGTTCGTGCTCATCGTGTTCATGACATTGGGAGGAAGTTCCTGACCTCCATTCACCTCAGGGTTTTCATCTGAAAAATGGGACTCATGATAATGACATATGAATCATAGGACATTTTTCTGTATTAAATAAGATATCACACACAAAGGGATTAAAACAGTGCCTAATACATAGATAATAATTAACAAGTGTTTATTATGTGTATGCTATATTAAAATTAGGTTTTTTAAATTTTTTACTTCTTTCTCTGCACTAGGCATTTTAAGACAGAGAGACCATATCTTAATAAGTCTTCTTTTTCTCATTTTGGCTTTAGGAATTGGCACAGTTTCCATTCTTAAGTTCTTGAATAAATGAGTCCCTAGTTGTATGAATAAATTGTTGGCTGAGTTAACTATAAAGTCCATGAGAGGCATATGAATTTAATTTATTTAGGAAATTTGTACTTTTAGTATTATATGGAAATAGTATTCCCACACACACACACACGTACCTATACTGCTTGGCCAAATGCATTTGAACATACACTGTTCCGTTTATAACAAATCTAAAAGTGTTAAATTAGGGGTTTTGGTTCTTTACATTTCTAGGAGAATTCTATAGATGTTATTGCAACTTAGTTTACCTAAAATGTTAAATATTTTCTTTTAATTTTAGGCAATTGGCTGCAGGAAAAGCTTGTACTGTTAAAAATATTGCTTTTTTACACACATTTTCTGCATTAAAACGCTCTGAGAGATGAATGACAGAAATCTAACTGAAAATAGCTCAAAGAAGGATACTGCCTCAGTAACTGAGCATTCTAGCAGTCGGATTATCACTGCCCTGGGGTAGCCTTGAATCCAGAGGCTCAGTTGATAACATCAGTATTTAGTCTGTTTCTATCTTTCCTTACCCTCCTCATCCTCATCCCGTCCCTGTCTCTGTCTCCCCATCTCTGAACTGTTCTTCTCCCACTGGACCTGTGGTGACTTCATTCTTCAGTAAGTCTCATCCTTCGGGTGAGGAAAACGGCCCCTGTAAGCCTTCGACTTCCATGATCTTGGGTCCCCCACATTTCAGAAAACTCCAAGGTTTTGTTTGGTTTTACTTTTGATCACAGGCCCAGGTCTGAATCAACCCTGGGGCCCACGGAGATATTGTACTCTGGCCAGTCTTGGGTCATGTGCCCACCACTAAAACAAGGGACAGGGCCAGCTCGCCTGAAGCACATGTACTGAAAACTGCAGGCACGCGCACGCACTCACATAGTAAAATACCGCATCTCTCTCTGTTAATGACCCTGTGAGAAGAGCTGGACAAGGGAGACAACTGGGCATCCTGGAAAAGTACAGAAAAGCAGGTCATTTTGACTCCTTTGTATTTTGATTATTTGCTGTCAACCAAGTTACATCACGTTGCTGAGCATCAATTCCCTCACTGTAACCTTGGGATAATACACAAGATTGGGATGAAGATTAAGTGAAACGTTACATAGTGAGGAACCTAACCTAATACTTAGCACATGCTAGGCATTCTATATATTTGGTATGTTATATATCTAATAGCTTACCCTTCATAAAACTACTTCAGGATTCAGGAAAAGGAATTCAAAAGTGAGGGGAAAGTTATGAGATTTTGAGAAATGCCATCCGTTCCCTTTATTAAAAATTAACTTTTTATTTTATAACTCAATTAGACATGCAGAATTATTAAAAGAATTATTGCAGAAAGTTCCTGTATTCCTTTTATTCAGTTTCCCCTATTATGAACAACTTGCACAGGTGTAGTATATTTTTCAAAACTAATGAGTCAATATTGGTATGTTATTACTATCTAAAGGCAATATTTTATTCAGTTTTCCCCTATGTCCCTCTTATGTTCCAGGCTTCCATCCAAGATACCACATGACATTTAATCACCGTACCTCTATGATACCTCATTGCTGTGACAGGTTTTCAGATTACCCTTGTTCTTGATGACCTCCTGGACAGTTTTAAGGAGTACTCACCAAGTATTTTGTAGGATGTACCTCAATTGGGATTTTTCTTATTCATTTATTTTTTATCAGCTGTTTCTGGGTCAACTACAAGGTCAGGGACTTGTCACTCACTTTCAGCCCTGTAGCTTAGTCCATTATCTGTCCCATAGTAGGTGCTAAATAAATATCGTTCTGTTGGAGGCCATTACTATCCTCAGTGAAGTAACTCAGGAAGCAGAAAAATTAATGCCACATGTTCTCACTTATAAGTAGGAGCTAAGTAATATCTACAAAAGGACACGTAGTGGTTGTTGGACATTGAAGACTTAAAGGAGGGACTGTGGGTACATTTGACACTATTCAGGTGAGCAGTCCACTAAAAGGCTAGAATTCACCATTATACAATATACCCACGTAACAGATCTCAATTTGTGTATCCTAAATATATTGAAATAAAAGTATATTGTTCTGCCAACTGAACGAATGGATACAATGACAGACAGTCCTGGTTGCCTACTCAGTATTTTTTCCTTCCCTTCTGCCTTACTGACAAAAGTATACTTTAAAAAAATTACACTTAGTTATTTGTTTATTTTATTGAGGTGAAATACACATAAAATCATACATTTTTAAGTGAATGGTTCGGTGCCATTTAGAACCTTCACAGTGCTGTGTAACCATTATCTTTGTCTTGGTCCAAAATAGAGTATATTCATCTACCCAGGAGCAAACGCTTTACCCATTAAGCAGGTGTTCCCCATCTGTCCCCCTTCTCTCACCTTCAGCTCCTGGCAACTACCATCTGCATCCTATCTTTATAGATTTACCTATTCTGTATATTTAATACATTGAATTCACACAGCATATGACTTTTGTGTCTGGTCCTGTTTCACACAACACGTTTTTGAGGTTCCCCTACATTAGCATGTATCAGTACTTAGTTTCTTTTTATAGTAAAAGCCTACTTTTATTTGGGATAGCATTGACCAACTTAAAAGAAAATTTCATTCCCCTTCCCTCCTCGAGCCTAGATTTGGTCATGTGACCCTGGTCTGGCCAAAGATGGCTAGGAATCCCCGAATAGTATTTCCTAAGGCAATTTCCTTACAGGGAGCTGGTTCAGCTGGCGAGCACCCTTTTTTGCCCTTTACCTTTTCACTTCTTCCTTCCTTAAATACAGTTTGTATGGTGAGAGCTCTAGATCTAAGCAACATAGTAACATTATAACACAAGGATGATAGAGTAGAAAGCCGGAAGGAGCTGGTGTCTCTGAAGATACGGTGCAGCTGCCACATCAGCCATTTAATCTGTACTTTACACTTCTTTCATATAAAACAGAAATGAACATCTAATGTTCTTAAAAATAGTAATATTGCATAGTAATACATGTTTGACTATACGTTAGAAACCCAGTCAAAGTTAGAGATGTTTTCTGGCCAATGGGTTTATTATATTCTCAAACCTAGCCAAGAGAATATTCAGGGCCAGGCATGGCAGCTTATCCCTGTAATCCTAGCACTTTGGGAAGTCAAGGTGGGAGGATCACTTGAGGCCAGGAGTTTGAAACCAGCCTAGGCAATAGCAAGACTCCAGCTCTACAAAAAATAGTAATAGAAAAACTAGCCAGGAACAGTGGCACACGCCTATAGTCCCAGCTACTTAGAAGGCCAAGGCTCAGGAGGATCGCTCTGGCTCAGGTGTGTGAGGTTGCTGTGAGCTATGATGACACCACTGCACTTTGCACTGGACAGCGAGCAGAGTGAGACCTTATCTCTAAAACCAAACCAAACCAAATAACAACAAAAAGCAAAACCAAAACATAAAATATTCAAGTGTCCACTGATTATTGCCATTAGCATCCTTAGCTTATGACTACTCCTATATTCCTAGCATGATAGAATGAAAAAGCCTAGAAAATTGTCAGAAATTGGAGGTTGCAGCCCCTTTAGAGTAATTCATTATTAATATACCAGTATAGACTCCATCTTAACAAATGTGGCCATCCACTGCCAGAAAATAAATGCACTATGTCCAAGGCACCCTTGCAACCCTCACTCAAAGGTGGGGCTATTCGTGTTGCTTGCTGAGATCTACTTATGGGAGAATGAACTGTGATAATGGGGAATATATGATCTGTTGATTATTTCATTAAAATTATACAACAGATGGATACAGAGATAGCTACCTAGAACACTTATTTAGTGTATAAAAAGGATAGTTTTTATAGAACACAAGATAGGTTATGTACTTGAGTAAAATAGAGGGAACAATTCAATGTTGGAGATGCTAATAGATGAGAGTAGTGATGATTAAACTTGAAGGTGAAGATGAAAAAGGTTGATTTTGAAGGGCAATGACAAGCTAATGAGGATTTTGAAAAAAAGAGTATGAGAAGGGGAAAAAGTTATTTTAATACAAGGAACACTTTCAATTATGTGAAGAAGGTAGACTAATGAGGGAACTGGAGCATGGAATATGCTGATATGTGAATGAAAATACTGAGTATGTTGAGAACAATTTCGAAAGTGAAAATAAGCTTAAATGAAAAATGTGTACTGATATACCACAGTTGCTTCGATATTTGTGTTTTTATGGTGGCTTTAGGATAAACCGAGGCAGAAAACTAATCAGAGTTTAAACCTGGGAGCCAGAGTAAGTCATTCATTCAAATATATTTATGAAGAACTTAACTATGTTCCTTAACTCTGCTAAACATAGATTGAATAGTGAATTAAAAAGAAGGCTTTTGCTCCCATTAATATTGGATTCTTGTTTAGGAAGGAGAGTAAACAGGTAACAAGTAAATATCTGAAAGAGGCTAGTAATAGTGTCACATTTTTCCCAATTTAATTAATAAGTCCACATAGCAATAGGAACACAGGATAAAATGAAGTCAGATATAATTGGAAGAGAGATGTCAAGAATGGAACTTGTTTCCTGGATGAACCATTGAACAAGTGCATTTGCATCTGGCCATTAGTGATGCATTTGGGCAGCTTTGCCTTCACCGTCCTCTGTCACAACAAAAGGTGGACATAAGTAGAAGACAACGTAGAGCAGGGTGGACATACATAACAATGTAAAGCCTAACTTGGTTGATTTTCTAATTATTTGTCAGTTTTTAAATTGTAAATATGACTTCTTGTAGGCTGGTATCAACTGAATTGTCTAATTATGCTAGTATGCAGCTTAAAATAATGATGGTAGTAATATGTTTCTCTTTAAGTAAACATTGTTAAAGCGACACAAAGCAAGTGGAATATGCCATGGCAAAGACACGGTATATAATAGGGCACCCTCGTGGGGTCACAGGTCTCAGTGTTAATGAAGAATGAAGCCTTTTTGTTTCTGGAATGAATTTCAGATAGATGAAGACTAAAAAAGCTCTCTTGGATAGATCAGCCCTCATTACTTCTGGGAGTCTCCTTCAATGCCTAGTAGAGATGACAAATTCTAAACTATCTGCAAAACATATTAGTTACTTGGATAATAAAAACAATATACTTTTTGATTTGCCCCCTCCTTGGGTTTATTATTTAAAATGAAAAGAGCTTTAGTTATTTTCCTGACTTAGAAAAAAAAAAAGAGCTTGCTGGAAAAATCTGGAAAATAAATAGTCAAGTTATAAATAATGACTTTTCTCCCATGGTGTAATTTCAGGTACTTTCACTTTTTTCTATTAATTTTTTATATTTTTTTCCCAGTGAGTCCCACGAGAAAAATGCTGAGATGCTATGTGGCTCTTGAGCAGATGGGGCTGGGACTGAAAAGTGGCACAGGTCAATGGGGTCCCTGCTTTTTGTTCTAGCCCAGAGGTCCCCTTTTCTTTTGGAAAACAGATGAGCCTTTTCCTTTGCCCCCAAAGAATCACTCAAAAATTAGATAAGGCTGTATTCTACACTTGTATTATTTATTGCTCATCATTCTACAGAACCAAGCACATAGTAGAAACTCAAGAAATCAAATTTTTGATTGATTTTATTTAATGCCTAGTTTTCTGAAAGTATGAAATAACGTTATCTGATAGAGATATGGTTAAAAGCATTCTATGATCAGTTTCAAGAGAAGGAAATATGCAAAGAGCTAGTCAACTTGATTATTTTTCTATGACCAAATATTGACTTGTATTGTTTTATATCGATAAACCTGTATGTCTGTCTATGTTTCTCTGTGTAAATAATATTCATTTAATCAAAGACTAAACTTTCTTGACAAGCATTAGTGAGGAACTCTTTTTAATTAGGTTTCCATTCTGCTTGCCACACATTAGTGTCTCTGTCTTGTTCTCCCTGTTTCCTCTCTCTCTCATTCTCTTTCTCTCTCTCTCTCTCTCTCTCTCTCTCTCACACACACACACATACACACACAAGATAGAAGAGCAAAGGAGGAATGCAGCATTAGGAATGTATCAAAAGTAGGTTAATGCAAATGAACAAGATGCCAAGTACAGTATGAAAATTGACATTTATTACCATACTCTGCATGAAGACATTTTCAAAGCTTTTCCATGCATATGAAAATAGTCAATTTTTATGCTCATGTTTTCATTATTCAGTAGCATGCATTGCTTTCTGTTGTTCCCAAAAGCAAGTTGTAAATCTATTCATAAAATTTCACCAATGTAAGATTTTGCTCAGTCTTTTGTGGTTGACCTGATCATTTCATTTCAACTAGAACAGCAAATCAATGTAAATGAGTAAGAATAAATTGAAACAGAAAAATGATATATCCTTGAAATTTTTAAAAAGTAATAAAATTTAGTTGTTAATTTTAGTGACTTTTTGGCCATACCAAGTCCATATTTTTACCTATGGAATTAAATTTTGTCATCATAAACATGAAATACATTTTTGTTCATATAAAAGGAAAATTTTACAGGCCTCATGAATCAATTTGTTCATCTAGCCATTCATTCAGCATAGATATTTGCCATCCTTTTCTTTCCTTTTTAAAAGTACTTATAAATTTCGTGTACTTTTAATTAGAGAAGTAATACACAAATCTATTCCTATTAATAAAAAATAAAACACGCACATAGAACATTCTAGTCTCCCTTGTCCATTGTTTGCTCTATTCGCCAACTTCTCTGGAGGTCACCATGTTCTAAGACTAAGACAAAACCCATCAGACATCTTCTACAAAAATTGTATGGATTTTTTCATAGGTCATTTTTATATAATACATCCTGAAGATTTTCCTTTCTCAGTAAGTATAGGCTAACCCATTCTTTTTAACTGATGGAAGAATATTTCACAGTTATGTTACCCCAAAATTTTATTAAATTGTTTCCCTGTTGATATTTAGGACTGTCCAAATGTTTGCCCATTACAAAGGATACTTTAGTTATAATCCATAATTATGCTTCATTGTACACATACGCAAGTATCTTTCTGGGATAAACACTAAGAAGTGGAACTCATAGGGTACAGGCATCATTAATTTTAATTGATACTGCCAAATTGCCTTCCAAATGTCGGCACCAATTTATTTTCCCACCAGTGGCATATAAAAGTTCACAGGCCTCTTATCTTTCAGAAGCACTGAGGAGAGAAAATGCAATCGACATATTTTAATATGGGTTTCTCTGATTTCTGGTGAGTTCAGTTTTTCATGTTATTCTTGGCTATTTTGTCTTTCTTCTCTTTGAAAAACCTGTTGATAACCTTTGACCACTTTCTGATTTATTTGTTTTCTTTTGCGCTGGTTTCTATTTTGTTAAATCAGTCATTTTAATCCTTTATGGATTTTATGCATCACAGATATTTTCTTAAGTTGTGTTGTTTATCTTTTTTTTATTTTGCTGAGGTTGTTCAACATTTTTAATTTTTGGTAAGTGCATCAATCTTGTCTTTCATGTTTTTTTCTTTGCTGTTTATTATTTAAGAAAGCTAATTTCAAAATTTTAACTCTAGTGCATTTATATCTTTTTTTAAAGAAACATTTATATCTTTCTTTTAAAGAAAGCAACTTGATATATAATCCATCTAGCGTTTATTTTGTGACTGGTCTATGGTAGCGATTGGTGTGTGTATGAATATGTGTGTGTATATCCATCTATAATATAAGATTCTTTCTTTGAATTATTAAATCACCTAACAAATATGATTCAATCAACTACAGAATATTATTAGCTTACTTAGGTAATTTGCAAGCATTTTACATCTGTTTTTCTTATGCTCTTTGATATATTTCCTCTAATAAGAAAAGTTTCTTTCTCTGAGTTACAACGAAAATATATTCTTTTTTGCTTATTAATGCCAGTCACTTCTTTGATTTAAAGCCCAAAGGGCTCCAATAAGGAACAGACCCATTTTTTCTCTTTTGTGCTGGTGTTAAACCCTCACATAGGTGGCGCTAGTAATAATGTAATGCCTTTCTCTTTCCCTTTTAAGCACCCTTATGATAAACTTGGGCCTACCTGGATAAACCTGGATAACTTTCCCACATCAAGATCTTTAATTTAATTACATCAGCAGCGTCCCTCTTGCCATTAAAAATTTTGGGGATTAGCATGTAGTCATTTTTAGGGATCAATTTCTAGGGGTCAAACAATTACATATCGTTTCCTCCATAACGTCTAGTTCACCCACTTGCCATCAGCATAGAAGTGTCTGTGGAGAGAAGTAGAAGATAAGAGTTGAGGAGATTCTTGGCTGACTTCAGCAAGCTTAAACCTGTGCTCTCAGTGGGGCAGTTTCACTTAAAAAGCAGATGTGGCTAAGCACGCACCATAATACATACTTCTAGCATCATCCCTGAAATAAAAGAGTTTTCATATTAAACTTCATGCTAAAATTAAATGATTTATTTAGTAAAGCAGGTAGAACAAGGCCTGAGCATAGTAGACATTATATACGTATTTGTACTTGTTAAATAAAACTGAAAATTAATGTCCAACAAGAAGGGTGTTTCAAGCAGAGAATTGATTTGCAAATGTGATATATCCTCTTGACCCAGAGAGTTAATGGATTTTGTGAATTACTTTCCTCAGGGTATGCTAAATCTTCACTGTTGACTGTCAGGAAGAAAGACACTTTGACAAGTTTCTCCAGCGGTAGTGATGATCATGGATTATACGATTAATTGTCACATTTTTATGAGAATACCAGCTTAAAGTCAAGAGTGAAATGTGTACGGTGAAAAATGGCTGTATTAATTGGTCTATTCCATACTTACTGAACACTTATATACACTGTGCCAGATGCTACAGAGCATTAATGATAAGTAGACACTACTTGTGCCCAAGGCTTTTGAAGTATAATAGGGCGAATTCTTCTGGGTATGTAAATATTTTAGTGCCCCCTTATCCATGGGGCATAGGTTCCAAGACCCCCAGCGGATGCCTAAAATGGTGGATAGTACCAAACCCTGTTACGTCAATTGGCCCATGTCTTTGATCATGTCTTCCACCCACAAATTTAATTCCTTTTCCATCTGTCGACTGAGAAAGTTATAAAATCTATAAATTTAGAAAAGAGAAATATAGTTCTAAAAGGGGGTATCACAACCTGTAGGCAGGAAGCAGAGCCTCCGGATAAAACCAAAAAGCAGGTGCTTCGAAGGAGGAAAGGTGAGAAGGGAATTTAAGCTGAATGGGTTAGCCAAGTATTTAACAGATTATAGGAGGAGTGTGAATATTCATAAGGGAGGGTACACGCATGCTAGTAAGCTAGTCTGTATGTTAGCTATGTGTCAAGTTCACTTTGGAGTGGATACTTAACATTTAGATGAATTACAATTAGACCTATACCTGCAATGGTGAAGCAGAGGCCATGAAGGCAGTCAATGCACAGCCTCCATTACTTGGCCAGAATCACTCCCGGGAACTGTAATTTTCCTAAACAATGCATTGTGAAACTGGTCAGCTGTCATGGGAAACCTCAGATGGGAAGGGTAGTCTGGCCACAGTGCAGAAACGAGTTATCCATTTATTACTTTTCGAGACTAGTTTCTGCTTAACTCTTAGGAAGGAATTCTGGTAAGAAGTCAACAAGGAAAGGCACGTACTGAGACTTGACCAACCTCCATCTCATCAGGGACAGGCATCTTATTTTAAAAAGCTTTTCTGGTGTCTCTTCAGCCAAAGAAGATCCATTCTATTCATTCGAGGGGCTTAGGATTCTGGGGTTCACACATCTTAATTAAGAACTTAATAACTCACTATGGCTGTAACTTGCATTTTGAGATGCAGCAGGAAAAGTAGCATGAATTACTTTTTCCTTCTTCACAGTGTCACAGATAGAAGATTCTTTCTTACCATAGATCTTGACAACCTCAGCATACAATTTTTTCTTTCCTTACTAAGTTGAGAGCTTTCACCTTTCCACTTAAAGGAAACACTTTCTGGCTTCTTGTCGGCATTCTTGATGCTGAATTGCCAGCATCACTACTCTTGTGATTTGGGGCTATTGTTAAATAAAATAAGAGCTACTGGAACAGAAGCACTGCCATAAGATAGTCAGTCAATCTGATCACTAACACTGCTACTAAATGACTAATAAGTAGCATCTACCAGCAGTGGCATCTACAGCATGGATCTGCTGGGCAAAGGAATGATTCACATCCTTTGCAGGACAGAGCAAGATGGTGCAAAATGTCATCGTGCTGCTCAGTTGACCAAGGGTAACTGAAACCACAGAAATCACAGAAATCTAAACTGTGGGTAAAGGGGACTACTCTACTTATAATACAAAGTGAATTATATTGTGGCCTAAAGAAAACATAAAACAAAGAGTTATAGAAGAGTGTGAGAGTGACCACTCACATAAAGATGTCTTAGAGCAGTGGTTCTCAACCTTCCCAATGCCGTAGCCCTTTTATACAGTTCCTGTGGATCACGACCCACAGGTTGAGCACCACTGTCTTAGAGGAATTAGGTAGTACCTATAAGGAGCTTTACCATAAAGGTGAAAATGAGACGGGCACTCCAGGCAAGGGAGTAATATTACCTAAGATAAAGAGATAGTAAATTCAAGGATTGAAAAGAAAAAAACAAAAACCTTTTGGCAGACATAAAAGATGTTGAACCTACGATCACAGTGAGAGAGAAAATGGAACAGTTCAATGTAGCTTTTAGATCCTATCCCAGTGTGAGAAGGATGTGCTTAATTCCAAAGGAGGTAATGATTTTTGAAGAGGAAGATGTGTAATCAAGCCCACTTTGGAGAAAAATTGATTCATCTGTCATATATTAGATAAATAGAATGGAGGTGAGATCAGAAGGAGGGGATAGCAAGTTAACAGCTTGTTAACAAGTAGCCTAAGTGAGAAATAGTGAAGGCTTTGACCAGGATAGTGAAAATGAACTAGAAAGGAAAGGGTGGGTGTGAGAAACATTGCATAAAGCAGAATCCACATAATTTAGCAACTGATTGAGGAGGGAAAGGAGGGGCCCATAATGACTGCTTTCCTGCTTGGATGACTAGGATAATGTGGTATCAGAATAGAAACGAGAAATTGGGCAGATGATGTATTCTGGTCTTTAACTGAATGGATTTAAGAATGCTGGAAGAATTTTGAGGGTGACTATTTCAAACAAGCATTTGAAAATGAGGTTGGAAACTCCTAAGAGAGATAAAGAGAAAAATATTTGGAAGTTTTACTGTAAAATAGTCCAGGATAGGAAAAGAGGGACTTTGTAGTTCATTAATGCAATGACTCATCTTGCTTGAGTTGCAACCCTTTTCCCCATATCTGCCAAATTGTTGTGTATCCTATATTTGAACTTTGAGTTTATGACGTCCTGAAACGGGCATTTCCGTTTTGTATTATTCATTTAGAAATGTCTTCTTTATTCTGAGCTCTCCAAAGTTCTTTTCCTTTGAGTGTAGTTATACATCTTGAGACCCTGCCCTAGAGCATTTGAACTTCTTCTTTCTCACAAGAGCTGTTCTGATATTTTAAGAAAGCTATAAAGTTCCTATTTAGCCTACTTTTCTAGTAATGGGGAGTGTGAATGCTGCTCAGAGGCAATATAATAGCTTTATGCCTTCTTTTGCTATAATCTTTGCTAGTGTTTTCCTAGACATAAATGAATTCATAGAAAACACAGAACAACTTGCATAGCTCAATGAATCTAATTTGCAAAGTTGAATTAAAAATCCCTGACAATAATCAATAACGTCTCCCTCTAGACAGAGTCCTGAAGGCACATGTTCACCTATGTCACTGCTCCTCCTTCCTATATTCTTTTATAGGCTAAACATCTACAGACACAGTGGTTCATGTGACTGTTTCCAGTCTCATCACTGTCTTTGTTCTAAATAATATTGAGAAGAACAAGACTAGTGCCTCCCTTGTTCTAGATATTGTGATTTAAAATATATGTATGTGTGTATGTGTGTGAATATATCTATATGTATTTTTTATTTTTAGCTAAAACTAATTTGAAGACATACCCCAGTTGGCTTACATTCACCACACTGCCATTGATGTCTGTTAATCTTCTTCCACTGACCGTGTAACTGAGTAGAGGCTTTCCCGTATTTGCTGTTATATTTCATCGTACTATACATGAGGTCCTTGAATAAAATCATTTAGCTCAATGGGATATAACATTGAGGAGAAAAAAAATTGATTCTCAGGAGAGGTCACTGCATAGAGTTTGCATGTTCTCCCCATGTCTGATGGGTTTTCTCCAGATACTCTGGTTTCTTACTGCATCCCAAAGCTTTGCACATTCGGCATGCCTTAATGGTCCCAGTGGTGCTGTGAGCTGTTGGAAGAGTCTCTGGCCACACGCAACCATGAACTGGAATAAGCAGGTAAATAATTACCTTACTTTTTAGGCTTGGCATCCATAGCACAGTGGTTACCGCGCCAGCCACGTATACCAAGGCTGGGGGGTTGGAACCCAGCCCGGGACAGCTAAAACAACAATGACAACTGCAACAAAAAATAGCTGGGCATTGTGGCGGATGCCTCTAGTCGCAGCTACTTGGGAGGCTGAGGCAAGAGAATTGCTTAAGCCCAAGAGTTAGAGGTTGCTGTGAGCTCAGTCGCAACAGCACTCTATAGAGGGCAACACAATGAGACTCTGTCTCAAAAAAAAAAAAAAGTTATTACCTTACTTTTTAATTAATATTTTAAAACTATATGTATAGCTTACGTGTATTTCGAGGTTTAATATTAGAAGTGTTTTAGCCTTTATTTAGAAGCTTGGTGATATTTTGTGACTAGAAAAATGCCCTGAGAACTTAACTCTTGTTTATATCAATTAGCCTATGGTAAGATTGGCTTCATTAGCTGTCATTTCAATTAAAATTGCAGTTTCCAGAAACTAATAGATGAGTTAAGACTGACTGTAGTTAACCAGTACTCTACCTACATGATCATTTAGATCTCAAATCAATTATTTTTATCAGTTTACCTTTAAAAACATCTCCCTCTAAGACAAGAGTCGCAATGTAGAACGGTAAGGAACATCTTTAAAGACAGTGTCATCAATATAGCAGGATTCTTCCAGTTGGATAATACATTGCCAAAAGTCTGTTAAGAAATTTGTGGGAGATTTATTGAAGTGGTATAAATGTAAAAAGGTGTTTTTTTAAAAAAAAAATAAGATGACACTGTTGTTTTGTTCTCAATTTATTTATGTAAAGTAATACCGTTTTAGGTGTTGAAGGATTGGGGTTTTAGATCCTCAGACACAGGATCAAATCCACTTTTACCATTTATAATTTCTGCATCCTTTCCAAATCTATTTTTAAGTGTAAAATGAGGCTATTAATGCCTCCTTCTTAGCATTTTGTGAGGGTTGAGGAGATGATGTGCATAAAACACTTAAAACCTTTGTTGGTATACAGTAAGTGCTTGGTTGTTATTTTTCTATGAAAGTCTGATTACAGTATAAAAATATCACTTTATGTACTTCACATTCATTTTCATACTGAAAGAAATGATATAATTAAATACTGGAGAAGAAGCATCTAATGTATATGGTGAGCATTTAAAATTTTTTTTTCTAAAAGTGGAGTTTGATTTGCACTGTGTTCTTTTCATCCTTTATATACAGCAGTACTTATTCCTCTTGAGGGTGATCAAGGCCAAGGATGTAGTCTAGAAATCCATGGCCTTGGTGTTTCTGCTTTTGTGCTCTTATCAAAGCTGACCTACCATCATCATCTGCAACCTTCAGAATCCATCCCTGTATAAGGAATATTCTAGTACCCATTTGTCCTGGCTCACTCTGAGTAAAGAAGGATGCCAGAAAGATAGTAGGCAATCTCCATTGTCACTGACCCCCTGCCATTAATTGTTCTCATCAGCTGTATTTAATATGCGATTAAATTTATCCATTGAGGCTTTAATTTTATTTATTATATTTTTCATTTCTGGAAGCTCAAATGATTTTATTTTCAAGTTAGCTAAATTTGTAGAAATATCTATGTAAGTTTTATGCTTATTTATTTAACCTATTTGTTTTAAAAATTGCTGGCTGATAACTCCTATATCTATATTGGTATTACAGAGAACAATAGTTGCTCTCTGCTCTTTCTGAAGATTCTTACTCTAGGCATGTTATTTCCTTTTGTACTAAGTTGTTTTGTTTTATTTTGATTTCAATGAGCTGCCCATTTCCCTTAGCATATTATTTGTGGAGATTCTCTGAGGCCTAAGATGAAGGGAACTCTTACAGAGAGGATTTCCATTAACCTTGGCAGGTGCCTAAGGTATAACCACTCTGGGATCACTATAAATTAAATGAAATTCATAGCTTGAGGTTTTGGGGACTATCCAAGTAATAAGAATTTGTGCTGTAAGTCTACCTTCTGGATATGTAAGAGGTGGAGAGGGTCAAATTTAGTCATGTTTCATTACTTTTCTTAAGGATGTAGCCCTAAGCTTTACTGAGTAGAGGCTCTCTCTAATTGGGATTTGACCAAGTCCCCCCTCCCCAATCCCCATCTCTTCGGCCCAGAGCTACCTACCATTAAACCTATGTTTAGGTTCCTGAAATTACCAAGATATTGCCAGGATATTACCAGGATCAGCACATGCCCTCAGGAGAAATGTCTTCAGTGGGCCACTTAACTCTTTGAGCTCTGGTTTTACTTAGTTTTTGGCATAGAAGTTCCTATCTTGTAAGTGATTTGATAATTTATGGAAACAATTTAACCCAGTATTTTTACTTATTTTCAGTGGTGGGTTGGTCCAAATAACCTAGCTTGCCACACTGCTACAAATACAAGTTCTCTGCCATTTCTTATGTAGGTGACTTTTCAACCAAATTTTCTATTTAATATTTCAAAGTTCTTGGCATGATTCTCATCCTCTGACCTTGCTTTCTTGCTACTGGCGGCTTTACCTCTCATCTCCACTTTAACTTCTTTTGCTTTTGTTTTTATCATTTGGATAATTAGAGCATTCTCTAACATGTTTAGATAGTTAACTCTCATGAATGTGCTAGGAAATTTACAAAAAATAGTCTTCAAACAAATACCCTCAAGATTATTTCGTTATGAAATCTAGGAATGGGTACGTGTCTTGAGAGTCAGGACTTGAGACATTGGGTGAAATTAAAGATTTAAAGCAAGATACTCATGGAGCAATACAGAGCATTATTGAGAAGAGAGACCAAACCATTTAGATTTTCAGAGAATTAAATGAAGCCAGGAAGAAGTTACAGGAAATAAGCTGATTAAAGTAGGTAGGACAGGAAAGAATGATGAAGGAACTAGAAGAACAAGAGAACTTGTTAATCTTAGAGAATTTTATCATGTGTTTGTATTTTTAAGAAATCAATTAATGAACATTTCACTATACACCACATAAATCAGGGCTGTGATTTTCCCTGTTCTTAGAACTAATTAACAGATATTATCTATAACAAAGGATCTTTTAAACTCAAAAGAACATCCTTGGTACATTTTTTCATCAGAACAATAGCTAAAAACAATAGAGAAACAGGAAGTTAATAATATAAGACAACTGAAACTTCATAACTTTTTCATGTTGTGATAGTAGGGAGAAATCAAAGAAAGTATAAATCCCACCATGTTATTTTCACATAAGATTTTCTTCCCCTGCTATTCTCTCATACCTGAAACATGCTAATGAACTACAAATGAAAGAGGAAAAAAATGCTTGAAAATTTTCTGGATTATGATATATAAAAATATATATAAATTCTTAATTTTTGATTTTCTAAGTTTTCCATTTTTTAAAATTGCTCAGCCACTGTTAATCACTGATTCAGCTCCTCCTGTGCACTTAACAATATTGCTTTTTGCATGTAGTTTCTCATTGAATCCTCAGGAAACATCTACGGGTTTCTGAGTAGTATTTGCATTTTGTAGGCAAAACTGAGACTCATAGAAAATAAGTGGCAAATAACTTTGTTGCTTATGAAGATTTCACCTATATTTGATTTGATGTTCATTTCAATTGTGATCTTCATGCCAACCCTATCAGTTACTCCCATATTGTTATTTGTTTTCTTAATAGATGGAAACCAAGGGGCTCCACCTCACGGTTTTTAAGTCACAGTCCACTCATGCCACACTTCTTTGAAAGATAAACACATGATGATGACAACAATGATTTTAAAGATTTCACAGGACTTGGGATTTAAAAAAATTACTATCCGATACTAATTTTACTTAATAATATAGATGTTCCTTGACTTGTAAGGTGGTTATGTCCCAATAAGTCCATCTCAAGTTTAAAGTCACATTAAGTCAAAAATGCACTCAATATACCTAACCTACAGCACCTTGTAGCCTAGCCTACCCTACCCTAAATAGGCTCAGAATACTTATTACCCTACAATTGGGCAAAGACATCTAACACAAAGCCTATTTTATAATGAAGTATTGAATCTCTTGTGTCCTTTATTGAAAACAGTACACAGTAGTGTACAGTATCACTTGCTTCCCTTCCTGATTGTGATCCTGTGGCTGGCAAGGAGCAGTGGCTTGCTGCTGCTGCCCAGCATCAAGAGACAGTATCATAACTGAATATCATTAGTGGTAAAAGAGCAATTTCAAAATTCACAGTACCATTTCTACTAAATGTATATTGCTTTTCCACTATCCTAAGGTTCAAAACTTGTTATTTGAAACATCATAAGTCTAGAACTGTTTGTATATATATCTTATATACCTTATAGAGTAGGAAAAGCTAATTTTCCCTCTACCATTCTGAATTCCACACCGAGGCCCCTGTAACAAAAGACAGATTAATAAGAGGAATCCAAACAGGAGTTTATGAATGTGCATATCTCATGTAGACGTGGGAGATACCCATGGAAATGAGTAAATCTCAAAGAAGTAGCTTAAAATTCAGGCTTAAGTACAATCCAGCTAAAAACAAAAATGGTATGGAATTATGGAGGTGACCAGGAAAAGTACAATAAAAAAGAGAAAGATTTGATATGCAGTCATGACCTTCTTTATTAATGGAAATCTTTTTTTTTCTTTCTTTTTTTTTTTTTTTGAGACAGACTCTCACTTTGTCGCCCTTGGTAGAATACTGTGGCATCATAGCTCATAGCAACCTCCAACTCTCGGGTTCAAGAGATCCTCTTGCCTCAGCCTCCCAAGTAGCTACAGGTGGCTGCCACAATGCCTGGCTATTTTTAGAGACGGGGTCTTCCTCTGGCTCAGGCTGGTCTCAAACCTATGAGCTCAGGCAATCTACCTGCCTGCCTCGGCCTCCCAGAGTACTAGGGTCACAGGCATGAGCCACTGAAGAATCTTTTTATATCCTTGTTCTTTCTGCTGGGGGCGGTGAGAGACACCCTTACAAATGAATTATTTCCTTTGCCAATGTACATTTAACCTTATAAAAAGTTAACTTCTACTCTGTTTTCAAACTTTCACCTGTGTCTGCTACTTTTTAAGATAATTAGCTCAAGGTAATTCTTTTTTTTTTTTTAAATCCAGACACCAGCTCAAACCTGACAAAATAATTTTAATGCTAAAATGTCATATTTTGGTGTAGCATATTCTGGTTTCCTACAATCTTAATATCTAATGCCATTAAAATAACCCAAGGAATGAACACAATGTGTGGAGAGTTCTTGGAAAAATGAGTAAGCTATTTAATTATAAATGGCAATCTGTGTCTCAACAGTTTCTTTAGCTTTGTCAAATATAATTTATTAAAGATGCTTTTCTTTTCAATGTGCTTCACTGATTACAGCTAAGGAGTATTTGTAGCATAAAGCTGTAGCCCCCAAATAGCAATTCATTCTTTCTTCTTGGGTGTCAGGGAAATCTAATTTGTAAATTCAGGTGTGATGATCAAAGTAAAAATGAGTGTCAGGTACTGGCCCTCTAAAATCTCACTGAAAATTCAACTCACAAATGGCAGATTAATTGGAGAAAAGGCATACACATTTTTTTTAATGTGTACACACAGAAGCCTTCAGAATGAAGTCCCTACCTCCCAACAGGATGCAGAAGCTTATACATGTATAACATCTTGAGTTTACAGAAAGAATGAGGGTTTGAATTCTGGCAAAGCAGGTTATGGGAAGTGGGGAGAAGAGTTCTGTTGAAGTGCAATATATAATTACTAGGGAGAATTTTATGGGCTTGAAGGACATACAATGGTCTGGGGCAAAGTCTGTTTGGCCTATTACTGAACCAAACTGGAGTCCACTCACCCAGTTCAGCAAAGCCAGATGCTAAAGTTAATTAAGAATAGCAGGGAGAGAAAGAGGCAATGTCATTGCATGGTGCCGTGCAAGGAGGATGGACAGTTCATGTTGAAGACCTAACCTTCCCAGCAGGTCACACAAAAGGATTTTTAAAGGCAAAGGTACATTTCGGGAAAGTCAAAGTTACGGGCAAAATTATAAATGAACACATGAGGTTATACATTGGTCTGGCCCCAAAAGGTGGGATATCCTGAAGCAGGGGCCTGTCATTATAGGTTGATTCTGAGATTGTTATGTTAGCAGAAAAGAAAGTTAAGATGGTTGTGACTCTTTCTAGGCCCCTCAGGGCGAAACTTAGAACAAAGAATGGTAGTCAGGGCTCAATTTCACTGTTCTTCTTTATCTGCATTTTCCATGGACTGGAGGTTTCTGAAATGAAACTCCAGAACATATGTTAAGATGTCAGCTTTTAATTTCTATAGACCAAAATACCTCTTGACTTTGGCTTGCTTGGATGGCCATTGTTATTACTGTCTTCCTACTCAGTAGGTTGCCCATTCATTTTCAAGGGTAGCTAGGTACCTAAGGGACTCCAGATTTTTCCTTTATTTTCATATGCAACTTTCCCCCACCACAGGCCCCTAAGAGGGGTCCTTGTCCCACCTTGGACTCACAAAGTAGACAATGGATTGTGACAAAACTTTATTCATGTTGTTGACAGACTTTTTACTCTTCCTTCCTGTGATATGGTTTCAGTTAATGACAACTCGGGAAAAGGACCCCAAGTAATAGTTTTTCTTCTAGGTTAGTGGTTTTCAACCTTCCTAATGCCGCGATCCTTTAATACAGTTCCTCATGTTGTGGTCACCCCCAACCATAAAATTATTTTCATTGCTACTTCATGAAAATAATTCAGCGAAAATAATTTTATGCTTGGGGTCACCACAACATGAGGAACTGTATTAAAGGGTTGCAGCATTAGGAAGGTTGAGAACCTCTGTTCTAGGCAGATCTGAATTTTAGGCAGATAAGGAACTTTAGATAATAACTTAATCCTATGTTTTGGGAGATATGGTGAGGGGAGATTAGCTGGAATTTCTCTGTGTCTGGTCCTTGATCAATGAGTTCAAAAACTGAAACCACAGACCACTCAAGTAAGTGAAAGGATAGAGTTCATTGATAGATAAATAGATAAGGGAATAAAGGGAACAGGACGTGGTGGGGCAATGAAGGGGGAAATCCAAGTGGCAAGTCCATATGGGCCTTCCCTCTAGGGGGTTATATAATGCTTTTCCTATCCTGCAGGTAGGGAGGTTTTGGGAAATCTATGTCTAGAACTTGTCATAATTGGTCAGGGGCCTGTGGGCAGAAAATAATCCTAAAATTAGCAAAAGAATGTAGCCCTTGCCCTAGGCAAGCCAGTAGGGTGTTTGCTCCTTACTCCAGGAGAGATGGATCAGGCTGCTTTCTTTGTGACCTTGCTAAAGCCCAAAGAATGGGGCCTGGAAAGGGCCTGTTGGTGCCTAGGTATGGGGAACTGTGATGAGATTGATATCTGAGCTCACCTAGGCCTAGAAAACAGGGATGCCTGTGCAGCCCTGACTGGGAGAACCCTGTATCAAGAGGAGGTTCATTACAGCTTTATTTGTGGCTGTGTGGATTTAGGGGCAACTAGTTTTCCATAGCAAGAGAGGAAATGTAGTTAAATGTGCTACACTTAGAAATTGGATGGTGTGGCTCGGCGCCTGTGGCTCAAGCAGCTAAGGCGCCAGCCACGTACACCTGAGCTGGCGGGTTCGAATCCCCAGCCCGGGCCTGCCAAACAACAATGACGGCTACAACCAAAAAATGTCCGGGTGTTGTGGTGGGTGCCTGTAGTCCCAGCTACTTGGGAGGCGGAGGCAGGAGACTCGCTTGAGCCCAGGAGTTGGAGGTTGCTGTGAGCTGTGATGCCACAGCACTCTACCCAGAGGGACAGCTTTACGCGCTGTCACAAAAAAAAAAAAAAAAAAAAAAAAAAAAAGAACTCAAAATAGACCTTCCTGGGGCCAAGCAGGGTGACTCATGCCTGCTATCCTAGCATTCTGGGAGGCTGAGGCAGGTGGATCACGAGTTCTGGAGTTCAGGAGACTCGCTTGAGCCCAGGAATTAGAAGTTGCTGTGAGCTATGATGCCACCGCACTCTATCCAGGGTGACAGCTTGAGGCTCTGTCTCAAAAAAAAAAAAAAGAAAGAAAGAAATTGGATGGTGTGCATGTGTGTGTCTTCTAGTTTTCACCAGAGAGAAATGTTGAAAGGTATAATCTGTGTTAAACACCACACTTTCCAAGGGTGTTCTAGTCTATACTCCTGATTGATGTTTATTATCAATCCCCTAAACTAGCCTCAAGAGAACACTTACTACATGAGAATTTGTGATTTGTGATATGTTTACTAGAAAGTAGTAAGCTTGTTTCCTTAGGAAAACCCCTTCAGATATTTTATTAATGCTTATAGGCTTTAGAATTGGTGATAGTTTATACTACTTATTTTTTATTTCTAACTAGACCATAGCAAATTATTTTCATAATTAGAGAATTTTGGGTAATAATTGTTGTCCAAGAAATGTTCAGGTAGCACATGGAATTTTAAAATAGTAAATAACAAAATCCTATTTGTATTTAGAATGCTTTTAATGCTATAACTCAAATTTGTATAAGTTATAGGGTAGGATAAGTCATGTGCAAACTAAATGAGAGAACAGCATAAACCTTTCAAATTAAATAATGTTCACTTTGCATTTACTTTCAAAACAAAAAAAATATAAATATTACTGAAATATATTTTACCTATTTTTGTAAAATTATGCAGTGTAAATAAAGGTTTCGTATTTCCTCCAAATAAATGGCCACGTAACAACAAAAATGTAAATTAAAACTTGTAAATCTCCTTTAGTCAACTGTTGAACTAACCTTTGTTAACTGGACCTAAGAATGTAATGTGCTGAGCAGCAGGAAAATCATGTATTTAGTTTGTTGGTATAGAAAGGTGTGCTACCCATCCTCACCCATCCTAATGGTCATGGGAGATACTTCTGTAATAAAAGATGAGCAAGAGACAAGCCAAACATTCATTTAATTGAAGTTTTGCATGGGAGGAGAGCCTTCAGAAATGAAGACACAGAGACCCAGGGAAAACTATTTTTATCCTTAGACTTGATAAAGAATGGACAGCCATAAAGAAATGTGATTGATCAAAGGGTATGAGCTATAGGTAATAGACTGAGGGGTGAAAGTAAGCAAGGCCTGTCCAAATTCTTCTTTGCCTCTCTGTTTAGTTTTCTTTCTTCTCAGGTATGAGGCAGGACCTTTCTAAAACAAGGGTCTCTAAGGGAAAGGGAAAGAGTGACCTTTCTAGATTTTTATGGCTTGCTTTGGGAGAAGGGGTTTTAATTTCTAATACCCACCTTGAGAAAGAGGAATTCTTGTTTCTATTACTTTCCACGAGAAAGAAGTTTGGGAGACACAAGGGAAGAAGATCAAAGAGAGACTTTGTTTCTGAGTCCTCCTAATCTCCTTTAGTTCAACATACTCCTTAGAACCAGCCTTGGTGGCTCATGCCTATAATCCTACAACTCTGGGAGGCTGAGGCAGGAGGATTGCTTGAGCTCAGGAGTTCAAGACCAGCCTGAGCAAGAGGGATGCCCCACCTCAACTAAAAATAGAAAAATTATCCAGGTGTAGTGGTGGGTGCCTGTAGTCCTAGCTACTCAGGGAGCTGAGGCAGAAGGATCACCTGAAATCAGGAGTCTGAGGTTGTTGTGAGCTAGGCTGACACTGGGGCATTCTACCCTGGGCAACAGAGTGAGACTCTGCTCAAAAAAAAAAAAGGTACTCAGCATGCTGAAGTACCACACTTTGGGGTATCATTTCCTGAGCCCTGACAAGTTGAAGAAGAAGTCATGGGAACAAAGTTTCTCGCTCACACAGAGAGAAGCAATTTCACAAAAATAGTTAATGATTGTCAAGACATTTCACTTCAGTACTTAAATATTAATTGAGTACTTACCAAAGATCATGCACATATTTGTGTGTGTGTGTGTGTTTGTGTATATACATTGATATAGGTACACGTTGTAGAATGATTAAAACAAAGTAATTAACATATCCATCACATCTCTTTCTTGGTTGTGAAAAAACTAGAACACACACACAATCCAATTTCTAAGTGCCACGTGGTTCTTCATAGTGGCATTTACCACTGTATATATATACACACATAATAATTGTGTATGCTTACAGTACAATGTGATTTTTGATATACGTATACGTTGTGGAATGATTAAAGCAAAATAATTTATATATCCATCACAACTTCTACTTACCATTTTTTGGTTGTGAAAAATTTCAAATCTATTCCTTAACAATTTTGAAATATAATTAAAAGACCTTCAATCTAGTAGGCAAACACACTCAAAAATTTATTTCAGTAATGTGTGATTACATACTATGCAAGCCTAAGCTCACATAATAAAACATGTCATTTCTGATTTTTTCCATTTAAACAGGTCAATATATTTGCTTTTTTCACTTCTTATAATTTGCTTTATTTATTTCAAAATATATTTTGATTGTTTTAGAACAAACTATTTACTTTTATTTCTTCAGCCATGACTGAGAATTCAATTATCAAGTCACTAGGGCTTTTTAGCAATCCATAGTCTCTTTAACTGGCTACACCAATCACCATCACTCCTCCAAAAATACAATATAAAACAAAATAATCACAGGTCATTGATCTCAAAGTACTATTAGCCCATCACTGTTAGTGATTTCTAACCACTTGTGAGAATAATTTCCAAAGCTTTCCATATACTGTCTAGCCATACTAGGATTGTGTGTTAAATGATTTCAACACGAAGGACCTCTCCAAATACAGACATATCCATTTGATCCCCTCACCTAAAATGAGTCACTTAATTTTTTTTATCTATAAGTCATTCACTAATAACAGTTTACTTCAATGATATATGTCTATCTTCCCTTTTTACTCAAGGTCACTTCCTCTGATGCTTTTCATAAGGATCCCTCTCAACTATATAAGGTCTCTTTCTATCACTTAAAGGCAGGGGTCCTCAAACTGCAGCCCGCGGGCCACATGCATTGGTGTGAATTCTATTTGTTCCCATTTTGTTTTTTACTTCAAAATAAGATATGTGCAGTGTGCATAGGAATTTGTTCACAGTCTTTTTTTTTTTTTTTTTAACTATAGTCCAGCCCTCCAACAGTCTGAGGGACAGTGAATTGGCCCCCTGTTTAAAAAGTTTAAGGACACTTGACTTAAAGGCTTCCCATAAACATGATCTATTCTTTTGTGCAAACTATGAGGCTAGTTAGAGAATATCAGTAAAATACATGCTCCTTCCCCTAACCCCATAAGGATTTAAATTCATGATTGCCTTATTCTGCCTGAAGAAAGTGGTGATAGGGCACTTTCTAACCCTTGGATTTCTAAATCCTTCTGAACATTTCTGGGTGATAAGGCCATTGCCATTCACTTCTCACAAAGCTCCATCAAGTACCAGAGCTAATATTCAAACCCAGGGCTGTGGGACTTCAAGTGCTACCAATTCTCTTGATATGCTGGGAGCCATTTTACCCCTTATTTTGGTCAATTTGGTTTCATTTTTGTGAAATCTTGAGTTAACATTGATATGCCCATTGTGTGGCAGACACTATGCTAAAGAGTTTAAGTGAATTTTTTCATTTCATCTTTACAATTCTGTTGAAATATACTTTTTAAATAAATAATCTGGTACTTAAAGAGTTTATTTAAATAACTAACCCAAGGTTAGGCAGCTAATAAATTGTGAAGCTTTGAATTAAACTCAGTCTATTTCACTTTAGCACCCATATTCTAATCACTAATGCACTCTTAACAGGAGAATAGGGTTTTGAGAATTCAGGGTTTAGTGAATTGGTTAACTATGTGTCTTGAGTTCGTGATAAACCCACAAGTTTTTATATTCACTTAAATGATTCTTAGGTCACAGTGGGAATGAAGTAGTCAGGAAATAATTATAGGGGTCAGAGATAAAATTAAATCCAGATTGGTCATAACTTATACATTTAACTCTTTTATATTTTAGCTTTCATTCATGCACAAATACCATACATTTAATAATTTTATTATTTTGGTTGAAACAAATTTCTTAATGATGATTTTTCTATTTGCATTTATACCTTTTGGTCAAATCAAGGATTGTAAAATTTCAGTTTACCAAGTAAAACACTTAAGTCAAAGTCCAAAAGCATATCTTCTTTTTAAATCTCTGTAGTTTAGATTGGCACCAGTTTCTCAATAAATATTTATCGAGTGAATTATTAGGATCAATATATGTTTATTATTAATATTAATTTTTCTACCAAATTGTTTTACACATTTTAATGAAAAGTATTTCCTCTTTGGAGAAATGCTCAAATTCTGTACATCTTTTTTCTTAATAGAGTTGATTCTAAAGTCACTAAGTTCTTAAGAATATTATTGAATGTATGTAAATAATGAATGCTTAATGGAAAATCAATGTAATTTTAAGACAGTGATATGTACCATCCTGCAGAATGTGTTTTTTCCAACTTACAATGATAAAAAAAATGGCTCTGAGATGAGAAATAACTACCTCCTAAATGTAGCCAACCCTAGCTGACCTCTTCTCTGTAGGTCGACTAGTTGTTGATTGAAGCAGGATAGCCACCGGTAGAATGACTGGGGATTCTAGAATCTAGCTCTGTGAGATTTTCATTCTCCACAGTTTAGTTCTGGCATGTACTCATGTCAAAAGTACAGGTGCTGCGGCGGTGCCTGTGACTCAGTGGATAGGGCGCTGGCCCCATGTACTGAGGGTGGCGGGTTCAAACCTGGCCCCGGCCAAATTGCAAGAACAACAACAACAACAACAAAAATAGCCAGGCGTTGTGGTGGGCGCCTGTAGTCCCAGCTACTCGGGAGACTGAGGCAGGAGACTTGCTTGAGCCCAGGAGTTGGAGGTTGCTGTGAGCTGTGATGCCACAGCACTATACCAAGGGCGATAAAGTGAGACTCTGTCTGTATATAAAAAAAAAAAAAAACACCAAAGTACAGGTGCAGCAAAAGAAGGAGAAACGTGTAAGTACTGATTCAAGCCTCTGCCTGAATCAACTTCCAGCATCTGCTTTACAACTTTTAACATCCCATTAACCCAAACAAATCACATGCTGGGGTCATACCCAGAAATTGGGTTAGACGGCAAAGGGTGTGAATACAGGAAGCGAGGAAGAACTGAGGTCATTAATGCAACCAACCTATCATACACACACTTAACTAATTGCATCTATTTTCATAAATTATATCTGGCATTTTCATTCAACATTTTTAGAACTGAATCCTAAAAATTATCTTACACACACGTATAACTTTGTTCATTTTCTGCTTATGTTGGACTTTTTGCTGATATAATTCATTAGCTAAAATATTCATTTCTATAGAGACTAAGCAAAAGGACAGCAGTCCTCCCAGGAGAAAGATCATACAGTTTGGACTTCGTGATCAGTATACAAGGCAGATAATCATCCACATGACATTTAACAAATCAAATGTGTGTGTGGACATTTTATTTATAAGCACACATTGGAAGAAAATCATATATTTTAAAAATAAAAATGAACTGTTGATTCTACAAACATTCCAGTTGCCTATTATAATGAAATTGTGTGTTAAGTGTCACTCTTAAAGCAATGGAGATGGCATTTGCATATCAATTTAATTGCTTTGGATTAAACATTGAAATCTGAGAGCCAAGAGAGCTTATTAAGCTGAAATGAGGGCAAATGATAAAAAAGTGATATTATGTCACTACTACATCTGGAGGTCTGTTGCTATTTCCTTTTTAAATCCTAAATTGCAGTGTTTCCAAAAAATTATCATCAAATGCCATACAGTCTTGAAATATAGTAAAAAATTAAAAAAGTTAATGCATGAATTGTGCTTGATAAATACAATTTGATTTGAAAGCCAAGCTAAGGCTTTTTCTATTTTGTTAAAATTTATTTCTTCTTAATGTACCAGTCTATAAGCTTTTGAAAATATGATAGCTCATTTATAGCTGTATCTTCACAACTTTGACATATTCATTCCTATAAAAGATGCTTAATAAATATTTGTAAATACATGAATAAATGAATGAATGTAAGGGATGGCAACACCTTTATAGTTACAGTAAAACATTCTAGATGAGTTTCTGAGTACTGCTGATTTTGGCTGGTCCCTGCAACTGTAGCAACAGGCTCCATACTACTCAGAAATACTCTGTGCTCATTGGCCTTCTCCCTGTTTGCTTGGATGAATCATGACATTATTAAATAGATAAATTCCTGCAACCACCGACTTTGAAGTAGGCTAAGTGGAATGAGGTATGTCCCATGTGGTATGGGGCACCCTAATTTGCAATTCAGAGGTCTTCAGTAGGGTGTTTGATTTGAAGTTCCTATTAGAAACCACCATTTGTCAACAAGATCATCTTGAACTGCAGAGAGAAAGGAAAGGAAAGGGAGGGGAGGGTTGGGGGAAGGGAGGAAGGGAGGGAGAGGGAGAGAGAGAGAGAGAGAGAGAAAGGAAAGAAAAGGAAAAGAAAAGAAAAGAAAAACAAAACATGACCATTGTTTACGATGACCACAGCATCAGGAAACTGATGACTCATCATTTTACAACTCAACAATAATGCAAACTTCATTCACATTAGAGAATTCATACAACTTCCAGATGGTCCCTGATGCTCACTAGAGCAATTTCCTGTTTGCCAGCTAGACCATACTGTGTTAGATCATCTAAAACATAGCCTTTAATTTTGGTGAGATTAACCCTTCCTTTGCAGCTACTTTGGAGAATTTATTTTATGGAATGTTTCTGAAGCTTCAAAATGCTATCGTTTTTAATTCTTCTTCTAACCACCATGTGAAAAACATTCTAGTAAATATCTCTACTTCGCAGATGAAAACACTGAGCCACAAGGAGGTTAAGTGACTTACCCATAGTTCTCCAATGAATAAGTGACAGAGCCAGGTTTTAAAATTAGACAGTTTGGCTCTAGAGCAGTGTTTTTCAACCTTTTTTATCTCACAGCACACTTGAACCTATCATTTAACTTCATGGCACGCTTAAATTATGTTGATCAAAAAAAGAGAATTAAAAAAAGAAAGACATTTACTGTGCTTTGAGCTTCTCTTGAAAATAAAATTATTATATTAAAGTTCTTCAAAAATGTTCATGACACAACTAAGATCCTCTCGCAGCACCGCCGAGGCACACAGGTTGAAAATCACTGCTCTAGAAGGTGTGTTCTTTTTTTTTTTAATAATTTTATTAAATCATAATTGTGTACATTGGTGCAATCATAGGGCAGAATGTGCTTCATATACAATCAGAAACATTTTGATCGTACTGTGAGAGATAGCCTTCATGGCATTTTCTTAATCACTA
>CAUYRH010080021.1:0-19257 GCA_963574655.1 Perodicticus potto | reverse complement strand
CACAGCAACCTCCAATTCCTGGGCTCAAGCGAGTCTCTTGCCTCCGCCTCCCAAGTAGCTGGGACTACAGGCGCGCACAGCAACGCTCGGCCATTTTTTGGTTGCAGCCGTCTTTGTTGTTTGGCGGTCCCGGGCTGGATTCGAACCTGCCAGCTTAGGTGTACGTGGCTGGCGCCTTAGCCCGTTGAGCCACAGGCACAGAGCCAACCCCTCCATTTCTTTAGGCTCCTAATTTTCCTCAGTTTTTCCCCTCTGAGTTTCTGAATTTTCTTGTGAACTCAACAGTGGGTTTTAAAAAATTAATATTTTATCTAGTAGTAGTACTCATTTGTTCTATATTAGGGACCTGGTCAAAGCCAGCTAGTTCATTATAATGACAAGTGTAAGTATTTGCTCCAGAATACTTAACTCTGGTGAGGACTGCGTGCTGGTCTCCTCGTACCTGAGACTGGAGCCTCTTCTTGGCTGGGACAGAGACTTTTCTTCTGGTAGAGCTGTCACAGACCCTTCCAGCCAGTGTGGCAGGGTGGGGTGGGCCTGGCAGTTGCTGTGACTCTATCACTTGTTGTGGTTCAGCCTGGGGCTTGGATAAGGCTTCACAGGCAGAAACCACGACAGGAGGGTCTCCTGCAGACAGAGGGGGCTGCGGGGGTGTGAAGACAGTGTCTCACATTTTTCTGTAATTTTCTAGAACTGGCAAGAATCTGCAAGCCCTCAGCAGTCAGCCTCAGCTCCTTTGGCACCCCTGTGCTGTGGTCAGGACCTGCTGTACCTGTGCAGTCCCTGGCAAGGGAGCGTCAGTCCGTCTGTGTCCAGGCTGCTGGCTTCAGGCTGCATGTGGGTCTCAGTCCTTGTTTTCTGCGTACATCTCTTTCCTTGTCTTTTTAAACTGCTTTTTGTAGGGTAGATAAAAGTTTCTTTTTTTTTTTTTTTAACTTTTCCTGTGTTGTTTGATTGTTCTCATGATCAACCTTAGAATTGTGTCTCAAGTTAACTGCCCATTGCCCTGACCAAGGTGCTCCTTACTCTTTTTTTTTTTGTAGAGACAGAGTCTCACTTTATCGCCCTTGGTGGAGTGCCGTGGCGTCACACAGCTCACAGCAACCTCCAACTTCTGGGCTTAGGTGATTCTCTTCCCTCAGCCTCCTGAGTAGCTGGGACCACAGGCACCTGCCACAACACCCGACTGTTTTTCTGTTTTGTAGTTCTGCCGAGGCCGGGTTTGAACCCGCCACCTTTGGTATATGGGGCCGGCGCTCTTCTCGATGAGCCACAGGCGCCGCCTGGTACTCCTTACTCTTGAGGAAGACACAGCTTGCAGGGCCCCATGCTGGAGCCACCCATCTCCGTTTGCCTTTTATGAAACTCTGCAGAGAGCTTCAGCCCGTGGTCGGCTCCATTCATCACTCTTTCCTGGTCCTGCAGGCCCTGACCCAGGGCCCGTCTCTCCTTGACCACAACACCCCTCTGGGGGTTCCCTGGATAAAAAGCCATCTGTTCTTCTCCAGAGGCTTACTCAGTGTTGTGGGTGTGTCTGTTCCTGGGAATGGCAGACTTGGCACTGGAGAAATGTCTGTCCGCCCCTAGCCTGGGAGTGCGAGCACTGGTGCAGCTTCTGACTGAGCAGCCTGCTCCTGGCTGCCCCTCCAAGGGCTGAGGGTGCTGCAGCTGCCCTGCAGGGCTCCAGTCTGGGGGCAGGGAGGCCGCCGGAGTTTGTTATGAGTGTGGACAGGGCAGGTAGGTAGCTCTGGGGCCACCCTGTGCTAGAGCTGCTCCTGGGGCCTGGCAATGCATTAGCTCCTCTGACCAGATGTCTGTCACAGAGCCCCAACTGCAGTGATGCCAGGGTTTCCTTGGGGGCCGAGCCCTGCCTTCAGGATTTCCTAGTGTCTTCCCAGAGCTCTCAGCCCCACCTCGAGGTTACAGTTGCTGGCTCAGTAGACATGGCCACAGAGGTCATTGTCATGCCCTGACCTGTCTTTATGATTTCTGTCTAACCCAGAATCTGTCCTGGAGAGGTAGCGGCCAGGGCAGGTGCAGGTGGTACCTGGGGCAGCCTAGACTGTGCGAGCTCAGGGAAGCCAGCCTGGACCTGGGGTAGGTATAGGTCTGTCAGAGACCACACCTCAGCAGAGGACATATGCCTCCGTGTAACCACAGTGCACTCACACACATAGCAGGCCCACTGGCCAGGAGGAGGCTAGGAGCTGCCTCAGTGTGGCCAGTGTGTATAGAGTGGCACCCAGAAGGCCTGGACATCCTGGTCTGCATGAGGGTGTTGCTGACACCAGGAGCAGATTGTTGCTTCTGGGGCTTGTTCTCTGAACAGACACTCTCGGGAGCCAGCACAGAGCACCCTCTGTTCAGATTCTGTGTAGGAAGCTGGAATCCATAGCCTCGTGCCCACTCATGACTGAGACATTCCGACCATGTGGGGCAGCAAGGAGGTCCTGTGGAAGCTGTGGGGGTGCTTGGCCCACTGTGCACCTTGGACTTCACATGTGCGGTGCTCCAGCTCGCTGCTCAGGTGTGGGAAGTGGGCTGGCGGGATTGCAGCTGAGACCCAACTGAAGAGGTCCGGGTCTGGCTTCCAGGTAGGGGCCTGGTCGCCTTCCATATCAGGTATGTGAATAGGACCTGCCTGATGGAGCTGTGGGGAGGCAATCTAAACAGGATAAAGAGTTGTAGAGGGTGGCGCCTGTGGCTCAGTGAGTAGGGCACTGGCCCCATATGCCGAGGGTGGCAGATTCAAACCCGGCCCCGGCCAAACTGCAACAAAAAAATAGCCAGACGTTGTGGCGGGTGCCTGTAGTCCCAGCTACTGGGAGGCTGAGGCAAGAGAATCGCCTAAGCCCAGGAGTTGGAAGTTGCTGTGAGCCGTGTGATGCCACGGCACTGTAAGACTGTCTCTACCCGCCCCCCCCCAAAAAAGAAGTTGTAGAAAAGGCATCTTTGTCCTCATGTACTTGTACTCAGCACAGGGGTGCTGTGGTTGGCTGGGTGGAACACTGAGTGCCTTTTTATTGCCCCTTCTGTGTGCAAGGGCTCTTCAAGCAAGGAGGAAGGAGACAAAGTCGTTGCCTTCCTGCGGCATCTGTGTGGGCTGGAGAGGTGCTAACCAGTGAGTGCTGGACATGACAGGCAGCACTGAGGGTGAGGTGTCCCTTCAGAGGAGGCACCAGGCATGTGTTTCTTCCACTCAGGAGCAGGACGCCTGGTCTGTGCTGCTACCCTAGTGGGCGAAGGCGTCAGCAAGGCACCTCCCTCTCAGCGTAGCAAGAGGAAGGGAAAGGCTGTGGCCAGGCCTCAGCCTGGGCCTCCTGATTCCCTCGCTGTGCCAGGGTGCCTGTGGGGAGGGTTTGGTGGGAGTCAGGCCAGGAACTTCCTTTCTCACCTCCCACTGAATCACCCATGAAAACTGCCAAAAAGCAAAAACTCATGTCAGTAATTGTGCCATAGATTATTATTATTATTGTTATTATTTTTGCAGTTTTTGGCTGGGGCCGGGTTTGAACCCTCCACCTCCAGTATATGGGGCTGGCGCTCTACTCCTTTGAGCCACAGGTGCTACCCTGATTATTATTATTATTATTTTTTTTTTTTTTGAGACAGAGCCTCAAGCTGTCACCCTGGACAGAGTGCTGTGGCATCACAGCTCACAGCAACCTCCAACTCCTGGGCTCAAGCGAGTCTTTTGCCTCCACCTCCCAAATAGCTGGGACTACAGGCGCCCGCCAAAATGCCCGGCCATTTTTTGGTTGCAGCGTCATTGTTGTTTGGCGGGCCCGGGCTGGATTTGAACCAGCCAGCTCAGGTGTACGTGGCTGGCGCCTTAGCCCGTTGAGCCACAGGCGCCGAGCCCCACCCTGATTATTTTTTTTAAAGCGCACATGAGATTATGGAACAGAAAAGTGGGGTCAGGGAGTGCCAGCACTGGCCCTGACCAGCATGGGCATGTGCCCACACAGGCAGGTGAGACCTTCATGAAAAACAGTTGCAACAGGCTAAGTACAGGGTTCGGGGTTTTTTGAGAAATGTTGCAGTAACTGTTAATAAAAAGGAAGGCATTTTGTTCTACCAGAAATAGAATTTTAAAAACCAGGGTAGAGCAGACACCAAGAGCAGAGCATGAGGCTGTGCAGAAAGGGACTGAGTTGGCAGGAGGGAGCGCGGCGCATGTCTCGGAGCCCACTTGCAGCCAGCAACAGTGCCTTGCCGGGCGTAGATGACAGAGACCAGTGGGAGTCTGCCAGGAATTGGATGGGTTGGCCGCTGAGCAGCTGTGGCTGAAGAACTCACTTTTCCTGCCTTTTTTTGTCTTTTCAGTTTCTTGCCATACTTTTTTTTTTTTTTTTGAGACAGAATCTCTCTCTCTCTCTCTCTCTCTCTGTTGCCCTCGGCAGAGTACTGTAGTGTCACAACTCACAGCTACTTCCAACTCTTGGGCTTAAGCGATTCTCTTGCCTAAGCCTCCTGAGCAGGTGGGACTACAGGTGCCCACCACAACGCCCGGCTATTTTTGTTGTTGTTGCAGTTGTCGTTTTTTAGCTGGCCCGGGCTGGGCTCAAACTTGCCAGCCTTGGTATATGTGGCCGGTGTCCTACCCACTGAGATATGGGTGCCACCCAATTTCTTGCTATACTTTTTTTTTTTTTTTTTTGGTGTTTTTGGCTGGGGCTGGGTTTGAACCCCCCACCTCCAGCATATGGGGCTGGCGACCTACTCCTTTGAGCCACAGGCGCCACCCTTCTTCTTATACTTTTAAGTTTTTATTTCCCTCCATTTTCTTCCAGGAGCCAGAGCGGGGTTGTGGTCTGGTTGGGGCTGGGGTCTGGAATGGATCCTGGCTCTTGCCAGTGCTGGACAGACGTGTGTTGCTGGTCAGAAGCCAGTGACAGGTGTGAGGAAATGCTGTGGAATGCTGGATGTCGTACTGGTAAACACGCCTCATTCTAAAAGGTTTCTGTTTAGAATCAGCCAGTTATTTCATTTGAAAACAGTGTTTGTTGTTTGGTTGAGCTAACATCTGATCAGTGGTACACAGGCTGGAGTGTGTAGCATCATCACAGCTCAAGCAGCCTGCACTTCCCAGGCTCAAGTGATTTTCCTGTCTCAGCCTCCTGCTGGGACTACAGGTGGCTACCACGCCCAGCTAGTTTTATTTATTTTTTGAACAGAAGGTTTTTCTCACTATGTTGCCCAGGCTGCTTGAGAACATTATTCTTAATTAGTAGATTTTTAAACAGCTTGTAGAGATTTAAGTAATATGCATAGTACCCTGCCAGGCCAGGAGGCTCATTCCTATAGCTTCAGCTGTTCACGAAGCGGAGGCAGGAGGATCCCTTGGGCCCAGGAGTTCAAGGCTTGGGGGGAGCTATGATTGCACCACTGTACTTCAGCCTGGGTGACAGACAGATGAGACCCTCTCTCTAAAAATAAAAGAAATCAGCAGGGTGCAGTGGCTCATGCCTGTAATCCTAGCACTCTGGGAGGCCTAGGTAGGTGGATTGCTTGAGTTCAGGAGTTCAAGAACAGCCCCAGCAAGTGAATCCCGGTCTCTAAAACTAGCCAAGCATTGTGGCGGGCACCTATAGTCCCAGTTACTTGGGAAGCTGAGGTAAGAGGATTGCTTAAGCCCAAGGTTTGAGGCTGCTGTGAGCTGTGACACCATAGCACTGTTCCCAGGGTGATAGAGTGAGAGTCGTCTCAAAAGAAGAAAAACAAGAGCAGCGCCTGTGGCTCATCGAGTAGGGTGCCGGTCCCGTATACCGAAGGTGGTGGGTTCAAACCCGGCCTCGTTTGAACTGCAAGAACAAAAAAATAGCCTGGCGTTGTGGCGGGCGCCTGTAGTCCCAGCTACTTGGGAGGCGGAGGCAAGAGAATCGCCTAAGCCCAGGAGTTGGAGGTTGCTGTGAGCTGTGTGACGCCATGGCACTCTACCGAGGGCAACAAAGTGAGACTCTTATCTCAAAAAGAAGAAAAAGAAAATCTCGGTCATAGTATTCAGTCACTATTTGTTGAATTGGATTCCATAAAAAAGAGAAAAGAAAATGATTAGGGAGGGGCATGTGACTCAGTGGTTAGGGCGCCGGGCCCATATACTGAGTGTGGCAGGTTCGAACCTGGCCTTGGTCAGACTGCAACAAAAAAATAGCCAGGTGTTGTGGCGGGTGCCTGTAGTCCCAGCTACTCAGGAGGCTGAGGCAAGAGAATTGCGTAAGCCTAGGAGTTGGAGGTTGCTGTGAGCTATGATGCCACGGGCACTCTACCAAGGGCAATAAAGTGAGACTCTGTCTGTACAAAAAAAAAAAGAAGAAAATATCCTGTGCCAAGTGGTACTGGCTGATTGAGGCTCTTCTTCCTTCATGTGACCCAGGTCTCCTGGTGCCTGAGCCACTGTGCTGTCCCCAGGCCCTCCTCCAGGTGCTACTCCTCCGGTCCCCGGGCACCTCCCTGATGATGTCACATTGGGATGTCCCTGCTGCCCAGGGACAGCTCAGTGACACGGACTCTATCCTACAGAGTCCCAAGTGGCCTTGTCGCCTACCCTGGAGAGGCCATGAGAGCTCATATCCTATCAGGAGTGTCCTAAGACACAAGGTAATGGGAAAGGCAGCTCCAAGGAGAGGTCAGACTTGTGCCCAGGCTGTGTTTCCCACAGCCGCAGAGCCCTTCCATGGGTCCTGCCTCTGTCTCTCACAGCTGCGCCAGCTCAGACTTTGTGGATCAGCCAGGAACCTTTGTGGAGGCCAGTCACAGGCCAGGCTCCTCTGTCCCACCATTGGCCCGTGTGAGCTAGGAATGGGCTGTGTCCCGACTGTCTTCGTACCTTGTCACTGGCAAGCAGAAGTGGGCGCATGATGCTGCCCTGTGTCCAGACAACACTGTCTACCTGTCAGGGCAGCAGCACTGCAGTAGGAGGTCCACATGCTGCAATGAAGTGGCTCCAGATAGCACCATCCCTTCCATGTGGAGTGTGCTTTGATGTCCTCCTCACCCATCCCAGAAACATTGAGGAAGCTCATCCCAACCTGCTGAGGTGATGGGAGCATAGATTCCAACACAGCCTGGGACTATCCTCAGAGCCAGGGGCATAGCCGTTAAGAGCAGCGGGTGCCGGAAATGCCCGTCCTGTCTGCTGGGCTGTGTTGTCTCAGTCCGGCTCGGCTCAGCCCAGCCCAGCCCAGCCCAGGCACTGGTGGGGAGCACGGGCATTGTCCTTGCGGATTACAGTCAGGCTTTCAGAATGTGAAGCTGAGGTCATCGCTCAGAACTAGGAGACCTCTTCAGAAAGGGGCTGAGAGTGGAACTTGGGCCTTTAGGAAACGATGGCTTAGTCAGGACTTGTTTATTCTGTTTCTCCTTCAAACTCACTGACATGAGCAAAGGGAATGAAAAATAAGGAACAAGATTTTATACCATGAATCTGAAGAGTGGCCCTCGCAGAGAAGGGTATCAGCCAGTAGGCCGGCTGGGGTCTTGAGTGAGGCTGCATTTTTATTTAACAAGAGTGGACTTTTAGGGATCTCATTGGCAAGCATTTTCTTTTTTTTGAGACAGAGCCTCAAGCTGTCACCCTGGATAGAGTGCCGTGGCATCACAGCTTACAGCAATCTCTAATTCCTGGGCTCAAGCGAGTCTCTTGCCTCCGCCTCCCAAGCAGCTGGGACTACACCCGCCCGCCACAACGCCTGGCCATTTTTTTGGTTGCAGCCGTCTTTGTTGTTTGGTGGGCCCAAATGGATTCGAACCCGCCAGCTCAGGTGTGCGTGGCTGGCACCTTAGCCCATTGAGTCACAGCGCCGAGCCAGGCAAGCATTTTCTTTAAAGAACAGGGAGCATGGCTGGGATGGGGGATCTGGAGGTGAGCTGGAGGTGGACTGGGGTGCTCTGAGTTTTTTGTCTACAAGATCCTGACTCCAAGGGGGTGAGGTGGGGAGAAAAGAAAGAGGGACCGCAACACGCTGTTCTGGCTGCAGTGTGGGCTGAAAGAGGTGCGGTTCCCTGGAACCCGGGCTCCAGTAAGCCACCTGGGTAAGTGAACATCTCCAGCCATCAAACTCGGGCCCCTTCGCGTGCCATTATGAGTGCTTGGGACAGTTGCTGAAGACTGCCTCTCCTGGGGATGGGGGAACCCACCCTCACTGCACCAGGCTTTCTTCCTTTACCTTCTTAGTTGTTTTGGGGTGGGGGCATGTTGTGTTGCTGTGTGGCAGCTGTGAGGCTTTACCCAGCCAGAGCCTGGGGGACGTGACACAGCCCTGTCCTGGTGGGGTGTGAGGCTGCCCTGACTCAGTGCTGTCCCTGTCCTGGTCTGAAGAACTTGCATGGTATTGGGAGGAGGAAGAGAGCACCAGGAGAATCAGCTCAGGAGACGGAAGGAAGTCTTAGGTGGGATTCATCTGTATGCTGAACATCTGAGAATTCAACACGTAAACAGGGAGAAAGGAGCTCAAAACCAAGAGCACAGGAGGAGGTGAAGTATGCTGGCAGAGCTAGGAAAAGTGGACAGCAGACCGTGCCCACGTGAGGCCCCATCGGCCACAGCAAGAAGCTGGGTGGTCGCTGTGGACTGGGCAGGCTGCTTGGAAACAGCGCTGTGCAGAGGAGCGTGCAGAGCACAGAGGGGCCATGCACCAGAGGAACCATTTGGCGTCAGTGGGGTCTATGACCCATGTGGGGGTGCAGAGAGGAAACGCTCTTCACAGGTGGGAGGGGAGCAAAGGAGCAAAGCCCCTGTGGTCAAACCGAGGCTCGAGTTAACGTACCGAGAGGGCAGAAATAGGACACAGTGGCCAGCACCAGAGGGGACCACTGAGTGCAGCGAGCGTTGAAGAGAACCCTCTGTGCAGACATGGCCTGTGTCACTCAGCCAGCAGCTCTGCCCCAGGAGGCTGTAGAGCAAAGACTGCAGGTCTCTGAAAAGGGTAAAGAAAGTGCTGTTCAGGAGGCCACACGGAGCATATTGCCCTCTGTGTACGGCAGTACAGTGCTGTGGGCACGGATGGCCTCAGAACAGGCACTTAGAGCCTGTGCCGAAACTTCACTATGGGACTCAGCAGTGATAGCTGAAGACCCAGACATGGAAAGAGGGTGAACGCTGAATTCTGAGGGTGAAAAGAATAATAATTTAGGACATTGATGATGTAAATTGAATGAGGAAAAGTTGGCATTAGAAATGGCCAAGATACTGCTGTCATCTTTCAAGGCCATGAGTGGGTAGGTAAATGTCTAAAGTGATTAAAGAAAGATTAAGAGGCTAGGCTTTAATTATTTTGACTGAAATTTCGAAACAAAGCAAAAATGCTTACTATCATGATTTTTGCCTGATTCTGAACATTTTTGTCAGGTACTTACAGGTAAAACAGAAATAATGGTTATATGTGTTGGAAAAATTTCTTGACATAGGACAATATGGTCTTAAAAAGTAATAAGTAGCTGGCTCAGCGCCTGTGGCTCAATGGGCTAAGGCGCCAGTCACGTACACCTGAGCTGGCAGGTTTGAATCCAGCCCGGGCCCGCCAAACAACAATGACGGCTGCAACCAAAAAATGGCCGGGCGTTGTGGCAAGCGCCTGTAGTCCTAGCTACTTGGGAGGCAGAGGCAGGAGACTTGCTTGAGCCCAGGAATTGGAGGTTGCTGTGAGCTGTGATGCCATAGCACTCTATCCAGGGTGACAGCTTGAGGCTCTGTCTCAAAAAAAAAAAATAATAATAATAAGTAGTAACAAATAGCTGGGTATGGTGGCTCAGCCTGTGATCCCAGCACTCTGGGAGGCTGAGGCAGGTGGATAGTTTGAGTTCAGGAGTTTGAAACCAGCCTGAGCAAGAGTGAGACACTGTCTCCTAAAAATAGAAAAATTAGCCAAGCGTTGTGGTGGGCACCTGTAGACCTAGCTACTCTGGAGGCTGAGGCAAGGGGATCAGTTTAGCCCAGGAGTTAGTGGTTGCTGTGAGCTGTGGCACCAGAGCACTCTACCCAGGGCAACAAAGTGAGACTGTCTCAAAAAAAAAAAAAAAAGTTGAAGCCATACAGTAGGGTTACCTGTTTCTTCTCAGACGTATAAGAAATCAGACAAAATATTTATTTTATTTTTGAGACACTACAGGTGCCCACTACAATGTCTGGCTGTTTTTAGAGATGGGAATCTCCGTCTGGCTCAGGCTGGTCTGGAACTCATGAGCTCAGGCAATCCACCTGCCTTGGCCTCCCAGAGGGCTGGGATTACAGTTGTGAGCCACCCTGCCTGGCCTAGTTTTTCTATTTTTATTCTTATTTATTTATTTATTTTTTGCGGTTTTTGGCTGGGGCTGTGTTTGAACCCACCACCTCTAGCATATGGGGCTGGTGGCCTACTCCTTTGGACTCTGCAGGCACTGCCCTTCATTTTTATTTTATTTATTTTTTTACTGAGACAGAGTCTTAGTTTGTTGCCCTCGGTACAGTGCCGTGGCATCACTCACAGCAACCTCAAACTCTTGGGTTCAAGCGATTCTCTTGCCTCAGCCTCCCTAGTAGCTGGGATTGCAGGCTCCCACCACAATTCCTGGCTATTTACTTGTTGAAGTTGTCATTGTTGTTTAGTTGGCCGGGGCTGTGTTTGAACCTACCAACCCTGGAGTATATGTCTGGCCCTGACCATTGAGCTATGGGCACCCAGCCTAGTTTCTCTATTTTTGGTAGAGATGGGGTATTGCTTTGCTCAGGTTGGTCTTGGTCTCCCCAGAATGCTAGGATTATAGGGATGAGCCACTAAAGCCTGGCCAGTCCTGAGCATTTATTAGTTATTTTTTTTTTTTTTTCTTTTAGAGACAGTCTCACTTTGTCACCCGTGGTACAGTGTCATGGTGTCACAGCTCAAGGCAACCTCCAGCTTTTGGGGTTAGGCGATTCTCTTGCCTCAGCCTCCCGAGTGGCCGGGATTACAGGTGCCCGTCAAAATGCCCGGCTATTTTTTTGTTGCATTTTGGCCTGGGCCTGGTTTGAACCCGCCACCCTCGGTATATGGAGCTGGTAACCTACTCACTGAGCCATAGGCGCCGCCCTTTTTTCTTGTTTTTTGAGACAGAGCCTCAAGCTGTTGCCCTGGGTAGAGTGCTGTGGCAACACAGCAACCTTCAACTCCTGGGCTCAAATGAGTCTCCTACCTCCGCCTCCCAAGTAGCTGGGACCACAGGAGCTTACCACAACGCCCGGCTATTTTTTGGTTGCAGCCGTCATTGTTGTTTGGCGGGCCTGGGCTGGATTCGAACCCGGCGGCTCAGGTGTATGTGGCTGGCACCTTAGCTGCTTGAGCCACAGGTGCCGAGCCTATTTTTTATTTTTATTTATTATTTTTTTTTGTAGAGACAGAGTCTTACTTTGCCCTCGGTAGAGTGCCGTGGTATCACACAGCTCATGGCAACCTCCAACTCCTGGGCTTAGGTGATTCTCTTGCTTCAGCCTCAGCCTTTTTTTTTTCCTGAGATAAGAGTCTCACTATGTCACCCTCCATAGAGTACTGTAATGTCACAGCTCACAGCAACCTCAAAGTCTTGGGTTTAAGTGATTCTCTTGCCTAAGCCTACCAAGTAGCTGGGATTACAGGCGCCCTCCACAACGCCTGGCTATTTTTTTTTTTTTTTTTTTTGAGACAGAGCCTCAAGCTGTTGCCCTGGGTAGAGTGCTGTGGTGTCAACAGTTCACAGCAACCTCCAACTCCTGGGCTCAAGCGAGTCTCCTGCCTCTGCCTCCCAAGTAGCTGGGACTATAGGCGCCCACCACAGCACCCAGCTATTTTTTGGTTTCAGCCATCATTGTTGTTTGGCGGGCCCAGGCTGGATTCGAACCCGCTAGCTCTGGTGTATGTGGCTGGCGCCTTAGCCGCTTGAGCCACAGGCGCCGAGCCATCTGGCTATTTTTTGTTTCTAGTTTTTGTTGTCGTTTGGTAGGCCCAGGCTGGATTTGAACCCACCAGTTCCCTTGTTATGTGGCTGGTGCTCTGAGCATTTAAATAATTAATTGTTTGGATGTTTACAAGGCTGAAAGAAGGTGGCTTGGGGCATTTTCTTCCTGCTGGTGAGTTCCCCGGGGGTTTAGGCTGGACTTCATCCATCAGGGCTTAAAAGTTTCTCAGTTTTTGATTGTGTGTGAGTATCTCTTTCCCTTGATCCCAGGGCTAGCTGAGTTTCTAGCTTTGAGGGTTTTTTTTGTCAAGTTTCCTCTTGAATTAACAGTTTTTGTCTGGGCAGGGAGGGAGATAGAGCCCACCACAGAGATGCCTGCGCCTGGTTTCTGCAGACCTTGCCAGAGTGAGGCTGGGTGCAGAGGTGTGTCGGGGTGCACAGCCCAGCCCTGGGGATTGTCATGGTCTAGGTTCCCTGACAGCAGCACCCAGGCTGGAAACAGTGGGGCAGTCAGCTCTGACTACTAGGAGCAGAGGCTGCTTTTCTGACTTTGAACTTTATGAAAGGGAACCATCCTGTGTGTATTCACTTGTATCTGCCCCTTTCCCTCACCTTGACCTTTGGGAGATGGACCCTATTGTTGGTAGGGGGGTTAGTCTCACTGCTTTAGATTCCTGGGAGCACTTTGTGTGCCCGTCCTCCACGTGTGACAGCTTCCTGAATGGTCCCAGAGCCCACTCCAGCTGCTGCCGGCACCAAGGCTATAAGCCATGCACGCAGGATGGGCATGGGCAGCCATAGGAAGTGGCCTGAGCTGCGGCGGGAACAGGTTGGCCACTCGTGCACATCCCACCACAGTGCACACCGACTTGTGGTCCTGCCTGCCCTTCTAGCACTTGATCGTCTTTTCCATTTTAGCAGTTTTGTTCTGTGTACTAATTTTATTTTATTTTATTTTGAGACAGAGTCTCACTGTGTTGCCCGGTAGAGTTCCATGATGTCACAGCTCACAGCAACCTCAAACTCTTGGTCTTAAGCGATTCTGTTGCCTCAGCCTCCCAAGTAGCTGGGACTGCAGGCGCTGCCACAATGCCCGGCTATTTTTAGAGACAGGGTCTCGCTCTGGCTCAGGCTGGTCTTGAACCTGTGAGCTCAGGCAATCTACCTGCCTTGGCCTCCCGAAGTGCTGGGATTATAGGCGTGAGCCATCCCTGTCATCTTCAGGTTGAGTAGGCTGGGGGCTAGGGGCGGAGATGGGAGAAATCCATGTGTAAGTGGAGCTACGAAGTTTGAGCCTGTGCTGGTCAAAGGTCAGCTGGGATCTGGTCAACACAGTGTTGCTTGAAAGGGCCATTCCTCCTTGTAGATGAGGTCAGTATTTGCCTGACTGTCCTAAAGTGCCACCTTGTGCAGGGGCAGGGACATGCCTGTGCTTTGGGTACATTATCCTAATTCATTCCCTGGTGATGCCTTGTCTGTCCACAGCTTGGGTATGAGGCTGACTGAGTGTGAGGGCAGAGCAGACTCATGTCCTCCTGTGCTCCCCGCCAGTTCTCAAGTGCTCAGCGTGTGCCTGCCTGTCCTCCCCACGCCGTCCCCCAACCCCGTGTGGTGTGTGTGTGTCTGTGTGTCTATCTTGGGCTGGATCTCGGCTGATGAACCGCTTCTCCCTGCTCCCCAAGAGGCCTGGATGGCTTTGAAGCCATGCACGGGCTGGGCACAGGGAAGAGTCCTGGGGGCTCAGCTGCCCAGGGTCTCCTGGTTGCTGGGGCATCTGCCTTTGTTTCAGCCAGGCACTTGGTGGTGACAGGCTGGGCTGGGTTGATTGTAATAAGGTATTTTCCAAATTGGAGATTAGGTGCTTCTCTCTTGTAGGGTGGCACCTTCCCCTCTGATGCTGGAGCCATCCTGATGATCCATTGGCGTCTGTCCCCTCGGCTCTGAGGAAGCAGATGGCAATGTCTCAGGCGCAGGATTACGAATGCAGGAGTCATAATGCCGACGTGCAGGAGGCGAGGATTTCGGGATCAAGCACTAGGTAAGAAGGTGCCATTATGAACCTTTGGGAGGTGGGAGGGAGCAATTCCTCCTTCAGAGAAAGAAATATAGGGGCAGGGAGCCTCAGAGAGGCATGCTTGTGCACTTGTCCTGGGTGCGTGCTGGCCCTGTGCACAGCTCTGCTTGGGCTCTGGCCAGTTATTGGGGCTTTTGAACCTGAACACCCTGCACTCTACTTCTGATGCCCACCCTGGGCATGGCCCTGCTCTGTCCCCCAGCATCTCCCACCTCAGCTGGACCTTGTGCCCTGTGACTCCAGCAGGCCAGCCCCCTCTGGGCATTGATCCCCTCAAAGATGCAGGCAGCTGTAGGTCATTACTTTTATTTGTCCTATTTTTAAGTTTTTACTTAGAGATAGCATCAAGAGCAGTGAAAAGAGTGGGGCAGTCTGATGGTGCCTGTGGCTCAGTGGGTGGGGCGCTGGTCCCATATACCAAGGGTGGTGGGTTCGAACCTGACCCTGGCCAAACTGCAACAAAAAAATAGCCGGCATTGTGGTGGGCACTTGTAGTCTCAGCTACTCAGGAGGCTGAGGCAAGAGAATAGTCTAAACCCAGGAGTTGGAGGTTGCTGTGAGCTGTGACGCCATGGCACTCTACTGAGGGCAATAAAGTGAGACTCTGTCTCTAAAAATGGCTTGGCTCCTGTAGTACAGTGGTTACGGCGCCAGCAACATACACCGAGGGTGGCAGGTTTGAACCTGGCCCTGGCTAGCTAATCAACTGCAACAAAAAAATAGCCAGGTGTTGTAGCGGGTGCCTGTAATCCCAGCTACTTGGGAGGCTGAGGCAAGAGAATCGCTTAAGGCCAAGAGTTGGAGGTTGCTGTGAGTAGTGATGCCACGGGACTCTATTGAGGGTGGCATAGTGAAACTCTGTCTCAAAAAAAAGGAGAGTGGGGCAGTCCCGGAAGCACTTGCAGCCTGTGCCTGGCAGCACCTGCTGACCCACCCCTTTCTTCTGAGCCCTCTGGACAGCCATACCACTCAAGTGTGTGGCCTCTGATGCTTGTCATCTCCAGTGAGCCTGGCACTGACTTGAGCCTTGGTCCTCTCTTCCACACATCAGCTGTACCAGCTGATCCCCTGCTGTCCCCTCCCTGCCCAGCACAGGGTTCCTCTGGGTTTGGTTTGCCTCTGGCTGTTACCTGCTTAGCGGTTTTCACCTGGTGGATTTCCATAGCTTTTCTCAGTCTTTGTTCTTACCTTAAGAAATGTTGCCCTTTTTGAAATAGCTTTCTTGGGTGTTTGTTTGTCTGATGGTTTCTTAGTGGGCTGCCACACAGGTGGTGTCAGTCACTTGGGGTTCCAGGTCTGCAGATGCATGTGGTCTGTGTGCCCTTGCTTGGTGCTATCCCTTCCCATCACCTGATGAGGCCTGGCCTGTTCTCACTGAGGTAGAATTCCTATAATTACTGCCTCCCCAGCTATCTCTGAGCACTCTGGGGCCTCAGTTCTGACATTCCTGTTGCTCCTACTGTGAGCCAGACTTCCCTGGGGCTGCCTGACACAGGGCACTGGCATTCCAGCCCTAGCACCCCTGCCACACCGTGGTTGGCGCTGACTCTGCCTGAGCAGGAGCCCATGTCTTCCATTGCTCTTTTTGGGTGGACTCATGAGCTCCTTGTTGTTTTACATGGTTTGTGTCATTCCTGTACTGAATTACTAGGTGCTAACTCTGCCCCAGATGGTTCAGTGAGAGTCCTTTTGGTGGCTTCTGTGTTCTGGTGTCCCCATCATTCTTTGGAGAACTTCCTTCCTTCTGGCATAACTGCTCTGCTTAGCCCTGGAATCAGCTGTTACCTGAGGAGCCTGGTTCCTCTAGGGAAGATGAGTCTTAAAGGGCAAGGCCTGCTCTCAGTGTGCGCGTTGCTCCTCAGCGCCTGTGCTGAGTAAGCACAGAGAACCAGGAGATGCGTGCGGCATCCTGTGTGCATGCACATCCAACCCCAGTTTCAGTCGAGTCCCATACAGAGTTGTTTTGTTCTTTCCCACCCTCCTTGGTGGAAACCCTGGTTCCTGGGCATGCCAGCACGTTTCGTCACTCGCTCACCCGATACATGTGGAATTGTTTTAGAGTCACTTCACCCAGTCCACTTAATAAATTTACAGACTGGCTCGGCGCCTGTGGCTCAACGGGCTAAGGCGCCAGCCACGTACACCTGAGTTGGCGGGTTCAAATCCAGCCTGGGCCCGCCAAACAACAATGACGGCTGCAACCAAAATAAATGGCCGGGCGTTGTGGCAGGTGCCTGTAGTCCCAGCTACTTGGGAGGCAGAGGCAGGAGACTCGGTTGAGCCCAGGAATTGGAGGTTGCTGCGAGCTGTGATGCCACAGCACTCTATCCAGGGTGACAGCTTGAGGCTCTGTCTCAAAAAAAAAAAAATGTACAGACTGAAAAAGCTGAGAGTGATATGCGTTTCCCATGTGTATACTTCACCCCAGGGATGAGCAGCACACTAACTCTGTCAATCATTTGATTAATTCTTTTCTTTTTGGCACTTGCTTGTAGTTCTGACATTCATTGAAATGCAGCTGGCTTCACTTGTTTCAGTTAAGAGTTTCTTGTTCTCCCTTCCTATTCAAATGCTTTCAAAAGTCAAAACTGAAGGAAAGGCACATTCAGTAAGGGCTCATACCCTTTTCTGTGCCTCTACCTACCTGTTGCAGGTAGGAAAACTTCTCATTTTCTGGTTTATTTCTTGTTTCCAGATGTTGCTGCTGCTATTTGTTTATATTTTTTTGAGAATTGTCTACTGAGATCTCTTGCCCAACTTTAAATTGGGTTATCTAACATTTTATTATTGAATTATAAGGTTTCTTTGTATATTCTGGATTTAAGTCCTTTGTTGGATAAATGATTTGTGTTTTCTTCATTCTATGGTTGTGTTTTCACTCCTTTTTTTTTTTTTTTTTTTTTTCCTCTTTTTAGAGACAGGGTCACCCAGGCAGGAGCATTGGTGTGGTACATGCCCCCATGCCTGCTTAGTTTTTCTTTCTCTCTCTCTCTCTTTTTTTTTTTTCATCCTTGAGACAGGATCCCACTATGTGGCCCAGCCTTGTCTCAAACTTGTGGGCTCCTATAATCCTCTCCCCTGGACCTCCCAAAGCATTGACATAACAAATGTGAGCCTTGGCTTGGCGCCTGTGGCGTACACCTGAGGTGGCGGATTCGAATCCAGCCCGGGCCCGCCAAACAACAATGACGGCTACAACCAAAAAATGGCCGGGCGTTGTGGCGGATGCCTGTAGTCCCAGCTACTTGGGAGGCAGAGGCAGGAGACTTGCTTGAGCCCAGGAATTGGAGGTTGCTGTGAGCTGTGATGCCACGGCACTCTATCCAGGGTGACAGCTTGAGGCTCTGTCTCAAAAAAAAAAAAAAAAACAACTGTGAGCCTTTGTACCCAACTCTTCATTTTCACTTTTTGATGCTATTGTTTATCACACAAAAGTTTTGATTTTATGAACTCCAATCACTTATTGTTTACCTTGTTGTTTGTGCTTTATATGTCGTATCTAAGAATCTATTGCCAAATCCAAGGTTATGCAGATGCACCCCGTTCCTTTAAGAGTGTTATAATTTTAGCCTTCATGTTTAGGTCTTTGATCTATTTGAATTAATTTTGTGTTCTGGGATGAGATGGGGGCCGCCTTCATTCTTGTGCAGGCCGCTGTCCATGTGTTTCAGGGTAATTTGTTGAAGAGACTATCCTTTCCTCATTGAATGGTCTTGACACCTCTTAAGGATCTTGGGGTGAGGGACGTGTTTTCATTCTTCTCCCACTTACCTGGCAAGTTGCTTGATTCATACGTGGTACTCATTTTCTCCACTTGGGAAATACGTACTTGGACAGATCATTGTCTGTAAATAAACATCTCCAAGAAACAGGAACCCCAGGAAGGCTGCGTCGGTGCCGACCTGCACACTATAGAGATTACTGTTCTCTGCCACCTTCAGTCTCGACCTGGGGATCATAGACAGCTTTCATCCTTCCATCTGTAACCAAATAGCTTATTTTTCTCTTCCCAGTTCATTTAAATACTGTTACCAAAAAAATCTTCCTCATAGACACAGCTCTCATTGCTTTTTGTTTTTTTTTTCTTTTTTGTAGAGACAGAGTCTCACTTTATCACCCTCGGCAGAGTGCTGTGGCGTCACACAGCTCACAACAACCTCCAACTCCTGGGCTTAAGGCGATTCTCTTGCCTCAGCCTCCCGAGTAGCTGGGACTACAGGCGCCCGCCACAACACCCGGCTATTTTTCTGTTTTGCAGTTCATCCAAGGCCGGGTTTGAACCCGCCACCTTCAGTATATGGAGCTGGCGCCCTACTCACTGAACCACAGGCACCACCCCAGACACAGCTCTGATTATGTGAGCAGGGTGCTGCCAACTTCCAGACTTCCTGCAGGACTGTGTCTCCTATCAGTGAAGGCCCCACCCCTCCCAACCCCCGTGGGCAGTTCCCATACCTCCCATACTCTTCTCCGCAGCAGCCTGGTGCGGCCGTTTGTCCCTGCGTCCCATGCTGCCCTTTGGCCTGGGGGTTCAGCTGGCTCAGACACCAAGCCCAGAGAATGACAGGTGTGTTCTCCAGTCCACATGGTGTTGGCCCTTCTCACCTTGCCTGACAAGGAGCCAATCTGAGGATATGGCACTGCCACCTGCATGCAGCCACCAGTTGTACTCTCCTCCTTGTCTTCAAGGTCCAGCTCTGGCTGAGTCCATGGGCCACCCCAGACTGGGCCACCCCTCTGCTCTGAAGCCCACGCAGTGGACACCTGCTGAGTGTCGCCTTACTCTGACAGTGGCTTCCTGAGGCCTAGTGTCCTTTCTGCCATTGTCTCCCCTCTGGTTTCCAGGAAGTGCCTAGGACATTCTTTTTTTTTTTTTTTTTTTTTTGCGTTTTTTGGCTGGGGTTGGGTTTGAACCTGCCACCTCTGGCATATGGGGCCGGCGCCCTACTCCTTTGAGCCACAGGCGCCACCCAACATTCTTGAAAGACTGCTGTCCTACCCATGCACACGCAAGAGCCCAGTAAAAAGGGAACAAAACACCGTGCTTTGTTGAGAGAGAACTTCCTCATTACATTCATTTGAAAGTGCATTTTAAACAAAAACAATTCTTTTTTTTTTGAGACAGAGCCTCAAGCTATCACCCTGGATAGGGTGCCGTGGCATCACAGCTCACAGCAACCTCCAATTCCTGGGCTCAAGTGAGTCTCCTGCCTCTGCCTCCCAAGCAGCTGGGACTACCAGGCGCCCGCCACAAAGCCCGGCCATTTTTTGTTTGCAGCCGTCGTTGTTTGGCGGGC